>CAUYLG010017047.1:0-21155 GCA_963573385.1 Cacajao melanocephalus
GGCCCCTGTGATCGAGTTACCTCTCCCTGGTCCCTCCCACAACATGTGAGATATCTAGGAGATACAATTCAACTTGAGATTTGGATGGTGACACAGACAAACTATATCAATATGTATGTGTGTTGGGATACAACATGGCACAGTGAAAGAAGCATCGTCATTTTATCGTCAAGCAGACCTTGACCAAACCCTAACAGGAGCCCACTTATAACTGTGGGACCTGGCAAAGTTTCTTATTCTCCTTGAGCCTCACTTTCCTTATTTGTTAAATGGCAATGCAAATACTTTACAGCACTTTCTAAAGCCTGTATAGAAAGTGTATTATTCAGGTTTGAAAGGCTTTAGAAAGGGAGACTTTCTTAAAAAAAATGGTATTTATTCGGGATTGGGAATTGCAATGTTCAGCGAGGTAAAGGAAGACGTAGGTTTTTAAAGGAAAGATAAGGTGGGCTATACAAGCCCTTCTGAGACACGCTTAGCTGTAAGGATCGTCAAGAAGGATGGTGTCAGTCCAAGGTTGGACAACAGTTGCTGGCCAGATGTCCTCAAATAAGTACTTTTTGTGTGCAGTTTGTGGTGGCCTTTGTGCAAGGTTGTGATTTGTGCAGTTTGTTGTGATCGTTTTTATCGGATGTGCATACATGTGCAAGACCTTCCCTTATGGTCCTATTTGTCAGGGCTTTAACAAAGCAACTCTGTTTTGATTCTGACAATTTTCCAGAACTAAGACAGTTCTTGACACATAAAAAAATTCTAATGTATTGTCTCCCCTTCTTTACAAAAGCACATAGTCTAGACTTCTTACTTTGTATCTGTTGTCAAACTCATTGTCATTAGAAATATTGAACTTGTTTGTTATAGTTTAAAATGTCTGGAAATGATTTTCTTAATTCAATTATTTTCCGCCAATGTATTGGCTTGGATTGCTTAATACAAGAATTATACATACATGGCATATATGTCACCTCCTTTCCACTCATAATCGATTATGGTTCTTTTTACCACTCAGCCTAGAGGAAGCCTCCAAATCCTCTTCAACATAATGCCAGCCCCCTGAACCAATCCACCAGCATTGGCACATAAGAGCAAACCTGAATCCCTGCACCAATCACTAGAATGATGATTTCCAAAATCATAATAATTTTTACTGATGTAGAAGCAGGAGGACTGAGAACCAGGCAGAAGAGCTCCCCCTAACATCCTAGTGGATAGTGATGAAAGAAACCTCAAGATCTGTTTTGCAACAGTAATATCTGACAGCAGAAGGAGCACAGTAAAGGTCTGATGAACGTTTCTTATGACCCCAACCAGCGTCCTCAGTCACAGTGCCAAAAAATTAAGCTGACGCAGCCCCGTCACTGTTGCCAAGTCTGTCACCTGTTCTTATCAGACTGCCTGAGAGACAGTTTACAGTTTTCATATTCATCTCACAGTTTAGGAGTCTTTTTCTTGTTCCCTCGCTTGAAATATATTGTTCATCTTTCAATCCAATCTAGTAAGAATAAATTAAGCACCTACTATGTGACAAGCCTTCAATTCTTTTTAGATTTGTAAAGCCATCTCAGCTCTCAAGGTTCTCATAGGATATACCCATGCTAATACATCAATGATGTCTACTGTGATAGGTCCCAAGACAGAGGAACAGCATGTTTATTCATTTTTTCCTCTCTATGCTCATTTCCTTCAAACCTTAATAGGCATGTAGGTGGTCTGATTTCATAACTTGAGTCAACATAAAATCTAAACCTGAAATGTTACCAACTAGTAATAAATGCTGGCTTAAAACACATCATCTTTATCAGCATCTTTTCCTTTAAGAAGCCAGACAGTTCCAGAGGCTAAACAGACTCTAAGATTTGCAAAGTGCCATTGCAGAAATGAGTTCTGTAGTTCATTTTTTTGGACTAATCTTCAAATTTATTCATCAAGCCTATTATTTCCAGGAAGTGAGCTAAGCACTGGGGAGACAGAGGGAAACAACATCTATAACCACCCAAGCAGCTTATAGTCCAGGGAGGTAACTGACCTGTAAATAGGTAATTAGCATAAAATGGAAGCACCAGGAAGCCTGATCTTTGAGTTGATATTTGATAGATGAGCAGATCTTCAGAGAAAGAAATGGGATAAGGGCTTTCCAGGAGGCAGGTCATTAGAGCAATTTACGAAGTAACAGGCAGGTGAGTAATCTGCTTTGATAGAACTTGTGGGATAAGAAGGAAGGAGATGATGGCAAGATGGAGGAATGCATCAAAAGGGTAGTGGAATTCAGGCTCCAATCATGAGAAGTCCTGAGGTTCATATCAAGGAGTTTCAGTTTTAACCATAGATAATTGCTCAAAAAACGTAACGAGAGGAATGACATAATACGAATAGCCGGCATTTAGCACATCTTGTATGGCTTCAGTTAATCCTCATGAAATTACATGAATTTGGTGCTTCTAGTATTATTCCCATTTTACAAATTACAAAAGTGAGGCTTACGAATGTTAAACAATGGTTTTAGGTCACACAACTAGTGAAAGTCAGAGCCGGGAAATAAACAGTTTTGCTTGTTCGCTCTGAACTTACAGAATGAAAGAAGAGAGTAGAAACAAGTTGTTTTGTGGGGGAGACTGCAACATTTCAGGCAGCAGATAAAGAGAGTTGCACCCAAGCAGTGGCAGTGGAGATGAGACAGACCCTGGTGTGGTATACTTCAAAGATAATTGTTCCTTCTCTGCCGTTCCAGAAGGCACTAATGAATTACATTCCCATTATTTAAAATTTACTCTATTTTTTTTACTTTAAAGTACATTTACCAATTTAGCCTCCTGTTAGCTTGTTTGCAAATAGAGCATGGGTAAAAATTTGTACCTACTAAAGAAAGTTTAAATAAAAATATCGATGTTAAACTCTAAAGCAGAGCTCCAAAATGTTCTGAGCAACCTCAATGGTGTTGGGATGATGTATGATCTACGAGTCATTTTCTCAATCATTTTTTCATCTAACAGTCATTTTTTGAGGACCTACTTGACTTCAGGCCCTGGGCAAGGTGATGGGGATATAGTGATTGGGACATACTTTGTCAAGGACCAAATAAAGTATCTTGTGCCTCAGGCAGAACACAAGCTGCCCATATTATTTGGAAAATAATAGTAAACTAATAGTTTGTATGGCAGTTAGCAGGTGTGATGTGTTTGTTAAAATATTTTTTAAAATCATTCCCTAAATTTTTTTTTTTGAGACAGAGTCTCACTCCATAGCCAGGCACCAGGCTGGAGTGCAGTGGCGCAACCTCGGCTCACTGCAACCTCCACCTCTCAGGTTCAAGCAATTCTCCTGCCTCAGCCTCCCCAGTAGCTGGGACTATAGGCACGTGCCACCACGGCCAGCTAATTTTTTTGTATTTTTAGTAGAGACAGGGTTTCACCATGTTGGCCAGGATGGTCTTGATCTATTGACCTTGTGATCCGCCCGCCTTGGCCTCCCAAAGTGCTGGGATTACAGGCCCCTAAATTTTTTTATTCACACCTTACACTTCAGGCAGTGTTAATTCTAGAAAAATCCCCATGATATATTTTGCACATTTATCAAAGAACAGATTGTAACAAAAGACTCTGCTTCTGTGACAATAGCTTTGATTAACACCTATCAAAATAGAACCATCATTTGCTCACTTAAGCATTTGTTAAATAACCCAATCTGCTACTGAATTAGAGGCCAGATGCCTCTATCTCCATGCTTCACACGTGCTGAGAGGACAGTTGCCACCTCCCTCTTCAAGCTCTATGAATGATCTTTGTCTAAAGGATGTCTAAGGCTTGTTCCAACTTGAGGTTCTAGGATTCTGTAAATTTGGATCTTTTCTCTGGCATGACCAGTAGTATTTCGGCTATATTGTTCCATGAACCCCACAAGTAGAAGGTCCAGTAATGACAGCCACCAGAGTGCTACCCATTGGGGGCAATTCCCGTGGTACCTGTTGGGAGTAAGTTTTCATCATCTCAGGCTTACTGGTGTGTCATCTGCGAAATCAGAGTGGCAATCTGGCTCCTCCTGTTGGAAGGAACTAATCTCACAGGATCCTATGACAAGTTGTGCTCAACTCCAGACTAACTCTAGGACTAGGATTCACTACTAATGTTCATCTTCAGAAAAGGTGTAATTGGTAGAAATTTTCTTTCTTATACTTGGCTAAGTTCTGCTCTATAAATTGCATTCTGGTTTTGTTTTCTCAAGCCAAACCAAATGAATTATCATGACGAAATGACAACCTTCTCGTGTCTGTGTAAGGTCATCTTTCTCTTCAAGTAAGCTACTAGATATTCTGGTGTTGTTCCGTGACCATTTCCAGACCCCCTCATTATCCTGAGCACTTTCTTCTTGACTCGTTTGGATTCATCAGTGTTCTTTAAAATGTGATACCAAAAACTGAATTGAACCAGTATCCTAATGGAAATTTGATCAGTAAAGAGTATACAGTAATATTCATTCCTTACTGTTCTATTACTAAAATCTAAAATATCTTTGTTTTTATCTGATGGCCATGGTGCTCATATCCAGTAAAAACACTGTTGCCCCAGGGCCTTTGCACTTGCTATTCTCTCTGTCAAGAAAGCTCTGTCCTCAGATATCCAGACTGTGGTTTTCTCACTTCAGTCTGTTCAAATGTCACCTCCTCAGTCACCCACAGTGAAGCAGTGTCTCCCTTTACTCTCTTTCCTTGCGTGGCTTTATTGTTTTTTCCTTGCAACCGTTATCACCCAATACATAATTAGTTCATGGGCATCTTGTCTGTTTCTTTCACAAAACGTGTGCTCCATGAGGCAAGAGACAGTTTTGTTCTCTAATGCTACATCCCTTGGCACATGGAAAATGAAATACAATAAATAATTGTTGGCTAGATAAAAATTGGGTGTACAATCAACAATACTTTCTAGAACTTTTCAATGAAATTCTGTTAAATTAAGTCTTTGCCCATTCCTCACTTAGCAATTCACTTGTTTTTCTAATTATAAAGAGCTCATGTTCATTACCAAATACTTAGGAAACACAAATAAGCAAAACACACACACACACACACACACACACACACACAGAGAAACTGATTCCCTTATATCTACACAGTATTTGACACACAATTTTCTAGACTTGTTATTATTTATTTATTTATTTTGAGATGAGGGGTCTCATCCTATTGTCCACACTGTAGTACAATGGTGCAATCACAGTTCACTGCAGCTTCGACCTCCCCAGGCTCAGGTGATCCTCCCAACTTAGCCTCCCAAGTAGCGGGACTGTAGGTGCACACTGCCACTCCATCTGGCTAATTTTTTGTATTTTTAGTAGAGACAAGATTTTGCTATGATGCCCAGACTGGTCTTGAACTCCTGAATTCAAGAGATCCACCCACCTTGGCCTCCCAGAGTGCTAGGCTTATAGGCATGAGCCACAATGCCCTGCCTAGACTTTTTATTTATATATATGTTTCTTTTATTGAAATGAGATAATAATTTAAGTGGTTTTAAGTTGAATTATTTTTAGTGTATATATTTTTTCTTATCAGCAAATATCCTTAGTAATAAAACCATGTAATGTTTCTCTCTGCAGGTATATCAAAATTTAACATAATTTATTTATCAGTCATTACTGATTAGGAACGTAAGTTATTTTCAATTTACTGTAAATTTAACAGTATTCTAACTGTGTTACACCTAAATTTATGGGACATCCATGATTATTTCCTTGGTAAAAGACTTGTCACATTAAGGAATAAAAATATACAATACAGGTAATATTTATTATTAAGAGATACCTTTAAATTTTAAGTATTCTGTCACTTTTAGTTTTCTTGAGAGGGTGGGAAAAGAGGATATTCCTATATTACTGGTAAACGTGTAAACATACATAGCATTTTTGGAAGATCATTTAATTATAATTATACCTATGAAGCAAGGAAAAACAACAAGGTATAAGTTTTTTTTTTCTTTTGTCTGTCAAGTTTACAAATTTTCCCTGTTGGTATGAAAGAAAACTCAAATACGTTTTTCTGGGTTTTTTTTGTTTTATGTTTTACTTTTTTTAAAGTTTCGTTTCTTGTGTGCTGTTGAACTTTTTCAAAAAACTTGTTTGTATCTTGAGTCTCTAATCAACGTAGGAGTCATTAATCTTAAGTATATTACTTTTGTACATTGTAGATTAAATCTTCTGAATCTTTATTTACAATGAGTAGATTATAAAGTTTTGAACAAGACATGCCAAATACAAAATAGCATTGTAAACTATTAGGCTTCTTATTAAAGATTGCTTTGCTTGTTTTTCATTTTGTTTTAATGAAGATGGATACAAACAAATGAAGTGACTTTTAGGAGAGAGCACCAGAAGAGAATGACGAGTTTGCAAATAAAATAAAAATAAAAAATAAAGTAAAATAGAAAAGAAGACTAAAATGCTAAAAATGGTTAATCTCAAAAAAGAAGAGTCCCAGATGTGGCTAAATATTCAAGTGCCCTCAGTGACTTTCCTAAATCATGCCTTTGGCTGTGGAAGGACTTCTGGAAGGCAAACACTGATCCATATCTTTGCTGAGGACAGAAAAAGACACTCAAATTAACAACCAAGGTTTTGATAAGAAAAAACTCCACAGCACAAAAATTTAAGTATTCAAATATACTGCTCGTGGAGGTTGTGAGAGACGGGAAAGTTCCTCTTCAAAGTTTTTATCTTAGACTACATTATAAGGAGTTACAATCTCTTGCTCTATGGCCATTACCTGCTATTAGCATGAACATATACCCATGTATATATATTCTCTAAATCAGCTACATCTTAAATCAGCTACCTTGACTCACTCCAGCATGTCTGAACAGACCTAGGAACTAGGCAAGCTCCAAACCCTTGGCCATGCCATTCCTTATTTGGAAATCCTCCTGACCTTCTCCTTCCTAGCTTCCTCTTATTCCTTGTCTTCTTCCTCGTCTTCTTTCCCCCTTATCTATTCAAGAAATTTCCAAGTTTTTAGCCAATCAGATCAAGCATAGAATGTGAGGTCCCATTCTGGCCAATGGAAACTGGACACAGCAGTAGGGTGATTGTGTCAGGTTATGAGAGTTATAAATGTCCCTGTCTCCTTTGTTCAGGTGTGCTCTCGTGGCAAGATTGCCAGAGAGTTGCACCCTTTCTGCAGGAAGTAAACTAGCCTTACTGAGTGATCCATTGTCTCAGTGTGGATTTTTCCCACCATTATAAACCCCTTTCCAACAGAGGTTTTATATACATATATACACATACACAAATATATAGACACAGAGGTTTTATACATATATATACAGACATATGAGATATGAGATATACATACATATATATATATATATATATATATATATATATATACACATCTCACATGTTGTCTTTAAGAAATTATATAGATTCATTGTAACAGTTACCTGTGATTGCATAACTTTCTACCCAATGCCCCCCTTCTTCCAAAAAGAAAAATAACCAGTGTTTTAAAAGGTTATTTTTTATCTCCCACAGTCTACAGGTCTAGATCAGGGCTAGTTTCTATTGGTTAGAGCTTCTTCAGTATCTGCAGGTAGCTCAGGTTTACTGGTAGCTGACTGGTCTAGGAAGGCCTATTCTGGAATGATTTTCTTCTGCTCCAAGTGCTCTATTATCCTCCAGTAGGCTAGCCCAGGCTCATTTTCAAAGAAGAGGTAGAGTGCAAGAAAAGTGCAGAGGCATGCAAGCACTTTTATAAGACTCTGTGCACTGTCATTTGTTAATGTCTCATGGTCTAAAGGAGTCATATGGCCAAGCTAGACAGTGTGGAAGTCAACTGCCAAAATGCATGAATATAGGGAAATGTGAAAAATTGGGGCATTAACATTTCACATTCGTTTAAGCAAAAATGTCCTGCAAAATCTCTGGCTCCTAGGAGGCCCCATTGGTTATTAACCATCTCTGAGTTGATGAGACTAATGAACCTTGATGGCTCAGACATAGTCACACCTGAAAGCAGAATGATTGTTCGAGGTGTCATCCAAATTTTTAACTTTCTATACAAGATACCTAGAAATGACTTTTTCTTCCTGCATGGGATTGACAAGATTGATATACATCTTTATAGTAGGAATATATTATAACCCAATGTTAGCATCTCATTATGGTCCTGTGTTGATAGTAGAGATTCTTAATGCTCTCATACTAGCTTCCCATATGATAGATATGTGATTTCTGTGTTTATTTTACTATGTTAGAAGAAAGAAATATATAGCTGCTTAAAAATACCATTAAATATACTCTTCAATTTTGCTTAAATTGTTATATGTGGATCTCAACAGTGGGCAACATCTGCTAGGAATATATCCAGTGTAAATAAATGTAGGATTCCACAGTGAGTGAAAGAAAACTAAAAGCAGATCTATAAATAAAGTGTCTGAAAAGCAATGTGTTTGGAAAAGCCAAGGAGAAAGTTGTTAACTAAACACATTTTAAAATTTTCCAACACTGATGCAAAAACAAACCAGTAATATTCTTGGAGAGATATTGATGTGTGTGGAATAAAGAAGATATTACTTTCCTTCTTGCCAGGATTTAGTTAAAAGATGTGTGAATCTGACTAAATTTCACAGTTGTTATTAATTTGGAATTTTTGAAACTGGAGCATTGTTGGTGGAATGAGAGAAGATATAAGATTAATTCATCAGGTCCTCTGTGTTGTAAAAAAAAAATGTTTAAACCTGCCTCTGTCTTATGGTTGCAGCTGTGGCTGTTTACACAGTAAATAGAGCCTCTTCTTCTTTCTCTTTGGGCATTATCATAATAATTAAAATGTTCACATTACTTTGTATTACTCTTGCAAAAATCCTTTGTGAGAATCAGCAACCATAATATTATTCCCATTTTACAGATGAAGAAATCAAGGATGAAATGAGATCAAGTGACTTGCTCAAGGTACGTAGCTCATCAGGGCTCCTCCAAACTCTAGTTCATTCCTTCCTTCCTACATGTTAATCTCTTTCTCTGTAGGGATTCAGGGTCACCATCATCCCACTTCTTCCCAAGGCACACAATTGGTTTCCCTTGTCCCTTAAGGGGAGGCAAAGAGAGAGTCAGGAGGAGAATCAAGCAAGAGATCATTGACTAAAAATATTGAGAACAGGAAAACAAAATGAAGGTGTGAAGCTTTATAAGAATTGAAAATAGGTGGCCTAAAATCCAGATGTATTTCTTTGAGCATCTCTTTTGCTCTGCAGAGTATTTTCAAGCATAATTGAAATGGGTAAATGTTCAGTTGCAACGTAAGCATGTTAGCACTTAGCTTTTAATACTCACCCTTTTGTATATTTTGGCTCCTTGTTTGGCTTCTCTGCTATTGGATGTTGCAACTCTAAAAGAGAATTTTAATTAGTCAATTCATCTGTGTATTTTAGAGAATCAATCAAGAATAATACTTCCTTTCAGAGCACAAGAGGTTGGCCAGTTCTTGTAATGCGTGTGGGTGGTCAGGTGGTCTGTGAGTGGCAACATGGAAAGGACACAGACGTTGGAGTAAGTAAACTGTGGATGTGCACATGGAGCTGAAGCCTCCTCACAAGCTTTCCCATAGCAGCCATCGTGCCCCAGTGAGGTCAGCAAGCACATGCTCCCAACTACTGGGAGAGATCAGAGCTGTAGCAACACAATATGTTCCTTGAAAACTGGTTTGGAAGGAGAAACTGTCATCCTAATTTTCACATAAATCATGTACTGTGCTTATCGTCAAAGCTAGTAATGAACACTCAATAACACATAGCAGCATGTGAATTTGTTGGCATTTACATCTCAGCTTTGGACACTTGAGGTATCTATTCATCCAGTCCTAGAAAACACTGGGGAAAATGTATATATCCCACTTTGCTGATGGAAGCAGAGTCTTTCTAGTTTTGACTACCTATGTGTTTGAGACTCTTAACATGTTGTAGACGTCTTTGTAGATACTTGACACAAAATGATAATTAGAGTCAGTAAAATCCACCACATTTTCCTTGATTTACACACTTTATTTTGGATAACATCCTCTTAAAATTCACAGGTATCTTCTATACTTCATAGGCACTTAATCCCTAATACTGATTCTTCAAATCATTTGGCTCAATTTGTTATAAATGTACCGACTTTCCCTAAACTTAGATTCCCATGTTAATCTAAGCAATTAGAAAATTGGCAGGAAGGGCTGCAAGAAATTATTCTACTTCCAATGAGAGACAATAAGAATCAACTCTTATACAGCACTTACCCTGTACCTCAGCACCACTACATCAACTCCTTCAATCCTCAAAACCACTCTGTTACCCATTTACTGCTTCTGTCCCCATTTTTCAGGAAACTGAGGCACAGAGAGATTAAAGCGAGGCAACTGAGGTTGCACAGATGTAAGAATGCTGAGATTTAAGCCTGGAGTGTCCATCTCCTGAGCTTCTGTGCTTGAACAATATGCTCTTCTTTCTTTCTAGGGGAACTAGAACAGTTACCTACAAATTTCTACTCCTCAGTGTCTTTGCTCAACCTCCTTTATCTTCTTGGAATATATTTCCTTAGATTCTCTGCTTTCCAAGGTGAACGAAGTTCAAGGATCACTTTCTTTATGATGCCTTACCTAGTTCTTCCTAGCACTGAGTTGGAATAAGCCTCTCTAGACTTTTGCCTTTCTATGTAACACTTACCACTTGTGTTTATGTCACCACATACTCATCTCTCTCCTATAAAGTACAGTCAGCTGCTTCAGGAAGAGGAATACTATGTACCTTTTTTATATTTGTACATTCCTGGTGCTTAGGAGATCACATGGCACATAGTAAAGACTGTGTAATACATAGTAATACATATTGTATTGGACATGAATGAATACAGGTGTTTGGAGATGTCTCTTGGTACCTAAGAATAGGTTTTAAATTTCTTCTAACTCTTTTATTTAGTACCAATATCTAACCTAATATGAAGCATTTTTATTGGGTATTCATTGGACATTTTGACTCTAGACACTTTGACTTAGATTCTAAGCATGAGTCACTGTTTATTTTAAGGCTCAATTGAAATGACAGAATGGATAACCTTGACTTAGGTGAATTTAAGTAGCATCTTTGATCCTGAGTCTGTTTTTTCTGGACTTAATTAGCTATACCCCTCAGTAATTCAGCAGTATCCTGTGAGATATTAAAGGGTAAAATAAATACTTTGGTAGTTTCTTTATAAATCTCATAGAAGATCTACATTCTTCACATTTCACTAGACGTCCTTACTTTACAGTAATCATTTAATCTGAAATAATGGTATTATGTATAAATTGTGTGAGTCCGCTTTGTTTCCCTTTGTTAAGTGTTTCTCTGAACACTTAACAATACTGGACTTCTTTTAATTATTTTCTCTGCACCAGAGTTCTCACTTTTTTTTCTCTGCTGTTGTTCTGAGTATTCATGATTGAACAAATCAATTATTAAAAAGAAAACCATGCTCCTTTTGTGCATTGCCTGGATGTCTTAACAATCTCATTATTTGATGAGTGACTTGTAAAAATATTGAACTCATCCTGTTTGACATATATCACGTGCTCAACAAGAATAATGAGTGTTCTTTGATACTGAGAGGATTGCGTTTGCCGTGTTTTGACTCTGATTTCAGCACTTCCAGGGGTGAGAGGTATCTCTGTTCTCATCATGGCCACATTTTAGCTCAAAAGTGTTGAATTGTTTGACCTTGCTAGTCAACTCTATGCAATACATTTACAAACTTATATGTATGTATATGTGTGTGTGTGTGTATATATATATATACACATATATATATATATATTTGCATCAGGTCAAGGTTAATTATAGCTGATATTTGCTTAATAATTCATCCCCTACCATTCTAGTTTATGACATAATAAGTGAACTATTTAGGGGAAAAAGAAAAGTCAGTGCTATATTCAAATTATTACAGCAGTTGTGCTTTCAGCTGAGGAATTAATTAGAAGAGGATTTTAAAAAAAGAAGTGATTCCTTATAAAAGTTTAGGTCACAAAGTGCATTTAAGGAATTAATTCTGACTGTGGGTTTACTTCATGTTTAAAAAAGAAAATTTTAGACCATGGGCTCAGTGGCCAGAAGCTTGGCCTTTATCTGAACTCTTGATTTCTGGGTATTGTTTTCAAACTGTGCATAACTAGATTTCCCAAAAGCTTTTCAAGCATGTGGCTCCCTTATGGGCTACCCCAACACTCTGCAGCCAGCACGTATCATATCATCATGTATATTACACCTAGTTTTAATGGGGCCTATGTTCTTATGCCTAGGCCCTGCTGGAAGGTCTTTTGAGATGGAAACTGTGCTCTGCTAACATTATATTTCCAGCACCTATCATAGTGCCTGGGTCATGGTGGCCATTAGAAAATAACTACTGAATTGCTGGGTGCAGTGGCTCATGCTTGTAATATCAGCACTTTGGGAGGCCAAGGTAAGTGGATTGTTTGAGTCCAGAAGTTTGAGACTAGCCTAAGCAACATGGTGAAACCCCATCTCTATAAAAAATACAAAAATTAGCTGGGTGTGTTGGCACACACCTGTAGTCTCAGATACTTAGGGGGCTGAGGTGGGAAGATCGCTGAAGCCTTAGAGGTCAAGGCTGAAGTGAGCCGTCATCATGCCACTGCACTCCAGCCTGGGTGACAGAGTGAGACCCTGTCTCAAAAAAGGAAAGGAAAGGAAAGAAAGGGAAAGGAAAAAAGGAAAAGAACTACTGAATTAATTTATTAATGATGATAATAATGTACTACATTAATATAATAAGGCAAATTTTACTGACTCTTATTTTTTCCCACAAACTATAAGAATTCTAGTTTGTCTTTTAAAAATTCAAACCCAGTTGTTTTTCCTGGGAGTCCCCAGAGGTGTTTCATATAAGCTTTTATAGTCTTATGTTTCTTCGACTTTGGCACTAGCATGACCCAATTGATGCACAAGTCAAGGGTATGTTTTTCAGTTCTCTCCAAGGTCACACATTTTCCAGGGACTAATGCAGGGTTGCATTTCTGATAGTCACTGTGCTGAAGACATGTATGTCTCTTCTGGAAATTAGGAAAACTCTTTGCTCCACTTTAATGCTCCAACTTGGCATTAAAGATAAACCAAACATCATGTATATTTTTTAGATATAGAGTCTCAATCTGTTGTCTGGCCTTATATCTTTTTAGGTATCACAGAGTTGCTCAGAAGGACAGCTTTTTATCTCTACCTGAGCTCCTCTCTTCATCCATCTTGGACATATGTCCATGGTGCTGGGTTGGGTATCAGTATCTGGGTTCCAATACCATGCTCAATGCTGCCTTTCTATCCTGATTTTCCACCAGACATAAACTTAAATATTTTCCTTGTTAAGCCAAAAATAGAATTTTCTTTCCTTCTTAGCTACTTATCTTCTTTCCATATTCCCAATATTTATTCTTGCAGTCATTCATTCTACATATAACTATTAGATGAACACTATTCCCCAAATACGCTAATAGATTCTGGAGATAAATCAATGAACAAAACAGATGAAATTTCTATCCCCCTGGAGTTTATAATTTCGTTCACTTGAAGATGCCCAGATATACTTTAATCCCACTTGAGACCTAACTTACATCTATGCTAATCTTAAGTCTTTCTTGCTAAGCAAGCAAATTTTTTCCCATATTTTACTTGGTTAGAGCAAGACAAATATTATGTAGTTTGAAGATTTGCAAATACATAAGAAAGAGCCAGAGAGAAAGAAAGAATGAAGCCAATTATAAGGACCTTCCTTTAGGTAAAGGACAAGAGAAGTGCAGAGGGAGATGAGAAAGACACTACTTGATTATGTGATTAGGGATAATCATCTGGTGAAAATTTCCAAGGAATATATGGAAGTAGAGATGTTCTCAAATAGGAACCCAGGAGACAGAGAAGTAGAATGTGGAAAAACAGAATAACAGAAGGAGCTGGGCTTCAGAGGTCAACTCCAAAATAAAGACTGCCTCTTCATGGAAGGGTTGATTAAACCTGTCCAAGATCCTAGAGTCACTAATTGATGAGCTGTCAGAGGAAGAAGACATACTTAATAGAATGAATTTTAATTTTCTGCAAGCAAAGCCCAAATTCCTGGAAAAAAAAAGTAACAAAAGATACTTGAAAGCAAAGTGGCCTATTTTCCAGCAGTCCCAGTCAATCATGGAGAGCTACCATCTTTGAAGAGTGACTCATCAGGGAAAAAGTGATTAAGTAGCTGAAAAGAGTAAATAAGAAAGAACTGACAAGGTTCCCCAAAAACTAAAGGTGGAATATTCAAAAGGAACTTCAAAAATCCTGCTATAACTGCTCATGATTTCCTCTTTCAAAAGCCTCTTTCCCAAACGGGAAGGAGGAAAGATCAATCAACTAAAGTGTAGGAGACAGAACCAAGTGACACCAAGGTTTGAAGTGTTCCTGCAGTTAACTCTTGGAAGCTGCTCAGCTCATGATCAGACTAAGTAGTGGGCCATGGCCCAAGACCATGAACTATAATCAGTCAAACTTCCTAATGACCATGACACTGAATGGGAAGTATTATGGGGAACTCAGTGCCAAGAATACTCTTTATGCAAATTAGATATATATAATCAAGGGTACTCTCTTATAAAAAAGCTCTCAGAATAATATACATCCTACAGAGAATTTTGTTGGTACTTTTGAAGACGATACCTAACAAAAGTACATTGTTCTAAAATTATTTCTCAATTTTTTCTAAGTAAGTAAAATACTACACAATCAAGTTTCTTAATGGATCAAGTATTAGAAAAAATAAAGCACAGATAAATCTTGGGTCCCAAATGTCTTGATGTATAGAATCTCAGTGAAGAAACAAGTTCAACTACCTAATGGTCATGCAAATTGTTATTAACCTAGGGAATGTCATGAAATGCCAACAAAGCAATTCTGTTCTTTTTCATATGGTTTTTTTCTATTTGCTCTAAGAGCTATTTCTTTTCCTGCCCCTGGATGAAAACTTAGCTTTGTACCATGGCCTTTCCATCCTCCTTAGTTTTAAGAAATGTCTCCTTTCACTCACTAAAATGTCCAACCATCAGTGTAATGATCAAAACTCTGATCTAACAACACAAGCAGGGCTACTTACCGTCTATCAGTTTGACACTGCTTCAGATCTGGAAGTCCCATTAGAAAGGAGACATGTAGTTGACTTCTTCCACCATCTCTGATTATCTTGTTTTCTGATTGGCAGCTGGGCTTCTGATTCTTCAAGGTACAACCACAGAAAAAGGGGATGAGTAGAGAAGGGTCATAGCCTTATGTGGCTGGGTGCTCATCATCTGTGACTATGCTTTCTGCATTTAGGGAAGATTCGAATTGGCTCATTTCGCATAGGACTCATACTGCTCTTTTCAGAGAGTTTCCCTGTGGTGTGGTTAAAAAAAAATTATTCATTTCCCAGTTCCTGGCAATAACTCCTACAACCTTTGGAAGCTCCAAAGTGCTGAGTATTTTTTGTACACTAAAGAGATGACTGGTGGGGCTCGGGACCCCTAGATAGTTTCAAGATGGGGAATGGTCACCAGAAAGACCCAGCCAATTTTAGCAGGTTGGAAGTTTCATCCCACCCTCACCCCCACAATCCCTTGAGGAGAGAGGCTAGGGATTGAGTTCAGTTACCAATGCCAGTGATTTTAATCCATCATGGCTACTAATGGAAACTCCATAAAACCCCCTAAATGATGGGGTTTGGAGTGATTCCAGGTTCATGAACACTTCGAGATTCTGGGAGGGAATGAAAGCTCTGTACACGCCTTCCCTTCATACCTTCTCTTATGCATCTCCTTTACTTGGCATAGAAATAGAAGAGTTGTATTCTTTATAATAAACTGGTAACAGTAAATAAAGTGATTTCCTGCATTCTTCAAGTCATTCTAAAGCATTATCAAGCCGTGAGGGAGGGGATAGTCATGGCAACACTTGTATTTATAGTCAGCTGGGTCAAAAAGTGGGTAGCCTAGGTACCCCATTTGTGGGTGGCAATTGAAAGTGGAAGCAGCATTGTGGGACTAAGCTTAAACCGTGGAGTCTTTGCATACACTGCGTAGTGTGAGAACTAGATGCTTAGACACCCAGTTGGTCTTGAAGAACTGAAGAATCACTTGGTATGGAAAACCGTTGTATTAGTTTGTTTTCATGCTGCTGATAAAGACATCCCTAAGACTTGGAAGAAAAAGAAGCTTAGTGGACTTACAGTTCCACATTGCTGAGGAGGCCTTACAATCATGACAAAGGGCAAAAAGAAGCAAGTCACATCTTACATGGTTGGCAGCAGGCAAAGAGAGCTTGTGCAGGAAAACTCCCACTTTTAAAACTATCAGATCTCATGAGACTCATTCACTAGCACTAGATCAGTACAGGAAAGACCTGCCAGTATAATTCAATCACCTCCCACTAGGTTCCTCCCATGACACGTGGGAATTGTGGGAGCTACAATTAAAGATGAGATTTGAGTGGGGACATGGCCAAACCATATCATTCTGCCCCCGGCCCCTCCCAAATATCATGTCCTCACATTTCAAAACCAATCCTACCTTCCCAACAGTCTCTCAAAGTGTTAACTCATTTCAGCATTATCTCCAAAGTCCACAGTATAACATCTCATCTGAGACAAGGCAAGTCCCTTCTGCCTATGAGTCTGTAAAATCAACAGCAAGTTAATTACTTCCTAGACACAATGGGAGTACAGGCAATGGGTAAATACAACTGTTCCAAATAGGAGAAATTGGCCAAAATAATGGAGCTACAAAGCCCATGAAAGTCCAAGATCCAGCAGGGCAGTTAAATCTTAAAGCTCTAAAATGATCTCCTTTGATTCCATGTCTCACATCCAGGTCATGCTGATGCAAGAGGTGGGTTCCCATGGTATTGGATGCTCTGCCTCTGTGGTTTTGCAGGGTACAGCCTCTCTCCCTGCTGCTTTCAGTGGTTGGCATTGCATGTCTGTGGCTTTTCCAGGCACACTGTGGCAAGCTGTAGGTGTATCTACCATTCTGAGGTCTGGAGGATAGTGGCTCTCTTCTCACAGCTCCACTAGGCAGTGCCCCAGTAGGGACTCAGTGTTGGGTCTCAGATCCCACATTTCCCTTCTGCACTCCCTAGCAGAGGTTCTCCATCAGAGCCCTGCCCCTGCAGCAAAGTTTTGCCTGGACATCCAGGCGGTCCCATACATCCTCTGAAATCTAGGCAGAGGTTCCCAAATTTCAATTCTTGATTTCTGTGTGTCAGCAAGCTCAACACCATGTGGAAGCTGCCAACTGTTGGGGCTTGCACCCTCTGAAGCCATGACCCAAGCTGTACCTTGGCCCCTTTTGTTCATGGCTGGAGTAGCTGGGACACAAGGCACCAAGTCTCTAGAACGCACATAGCTCAGGTACCCTGGGCCCAGCCCACGAAACCATTTTTCCCTCCTAGACCTCTGAACCTGTGATGAGAGGGGCTGCCCTGAAGAATTCTGATATGCCCTGGAGACATTTTCCCCATTGTCTTGGGGATTAACATTCGACTCCTCATTACTTTTTGCAAATTTCTGCAGCTGGCTTGAATTTCTTCCCAGGAAATGGGATTTTCTTCTCTATTGCATTGTCAGGCTGCAAATTTTTCAAATGTTTATGCTTGCTTCTCTTATAAAACTGAATGCCTTTAACAGCACCCAAGTCACATCTTGAATGCTTTGCTTCTTAGACATTTCTTCTGCCAGACACCCTAAATCATCTCTCTCAAGTTCAAAGTTTATAGATCTTTAAGGCAGGGGCAAAATGCCACCAGACTATTTGCTAAAACATAACAAGATTCACCTTTCTTCCATTTCCCAACAAAGTCCTCTTCTCCATCTGAGAAAACCTCAGCCTAGACCTTATTGTTCATATCACTATCAGCATTTTTGTCAAAGCCATTCAACAAGTCTCTAGGAAGTTCCAAACTTTCCCACATTTTCCTGTCTTCTTCTAAGTCCTCTAAACTGTTCCAACCTCTGCCTGTTACCCAGTTCCAAAGTAACTTCCACATTTTCTAGTAACTTTTCAGCAGTACCCCACTCTACTGGTACCAACGCACTGTATTAGTTAATTTTCATGCTGCTAACAAAGATGTACCTGAGACTGGGAAGAAAAAAGAGGTTTAATGGACTTACAGTTCCACATTACTGGAGAAACCTGACAATCATAGAGGAAGGCAAGGAGAAGCAAAGTCGTGTCTTACGTGGATGACAGCAGGCAAAGAGAGAGCTTGTGCAAGAAAACTCCCGTTTTTAAAACCATCAGATCTCATGAGACTCATTCTCACTATCATGAGAACAGCACAGGAAATACCCTGCCCCCGTAATTCAATCACCTTCTCATGTGGGAATCATGGGAGTTATAATTCAAGATGAAATTTGCATGGGAACACAGACAAACTATATCACCTCCCCATACATTTAAGGTCAGAAGTGTTGTTTAAGAGAAAAAAAATGCTTGTTTAAGAGATTTCCCCTAATGCAGATCTTCCATGACCTCTCCCACAGTCTCCTTTGGTAATTTTTATGATCCTTTAGCCACAAGGGACACGTGTCAGGTCATTCTAGTGTTCCAGAGTCTACTGGGCCTCTTCTCTCAGGATGGGCAAGATAGCTGTGTGAACACATGAAGGCCTGAGCCATGGCCAAGGGGTGACTGTTTGCAGCATCAGGGGTGGAAGTATGGGTAGGGCATGAACAGGAGGGTTTCGGTGTTCACATGTTTGCTTCTGAAGTCCCTCACAGTACAGGAGAGACTGAGGGATGGAGTGAGAAGGGGACAAGTAGTGGATCAAAGACTAGCCTGCTTGCCTGTCTCTACCCTGTTCTGAGACCAAATTTCAAAGAGTTCATGAATTCCAGAGTCACATCTAGCCTTTCAGGGTTTGTATTTATCAAAGGGGAAAGACAGAACATACTCGATTATAATTTTTTCTGCTTCATTTATACTTTTTGAATTTAGACCTATGGTATATGAAGTCTCCAGGTTACCTTTACCCTAGGTCCATGAATGTTTGGGATGGGCATGGCAAGAAATAGAAATTATGTTTTTTTCTTAGTTTGGACTTGAAGGATATTCTGTGAACAATTCTTACAGAAACTGATACTTTCCTTTGCTCCTTGGATGTAGGTAAATTGGCCACAGCAGATTTCACTTTATGGCTTTTCTTCCCCCATAGGACTCATCATTTAGTAATATCACCTACTATACTGTATGATACACATATGTATTATGCTTATTTTTTACTACTTGTTTTTCCACCCCCTGCTCACTACCCTGTACCATCCCTATCTCCAATAGAATGTAATTTCTATGAGGTAGGAATTTTTATCTTTCTGAGTTTTCTTTTTTTTTTTTTTTTTGCTCATTTTCATGTCTCAAGTATTAGAACATTCCTTGAAACATAGTAGGCACACAATAAATATTTGTAGAATGAATGGATATATATATGAACATAAATGCAGTAAAATGTGCATTAATTATCATTTGCCAGGTGAGATTTGATGATGATTTTTATTTATTATTTATATTTTATGTATCTTATAAATGTTCTATAGTAAATACATCCACTCTAATCACAAAAGAATATGATTATATTAAATTACAATGAATTTGCCCCATCTTTAATTGCTTTTATATTTCCTGAGTAATGAACATCACTGTGCACATTTTATGGATGATTAAATTAATCTCTAATTCTTACTGTTTTAGCATGTAATTGTGTTCCTTTTACTTTCTTCCCAGGGTCTTTGTCCTTGATATGAACATGATCAGTTTCCACGTGAAAGAGGTTTTTGTGCTCTGCCCCCACTTCCCTTTTAATTTTGTGTTTGCACCTTAGTTGTAACCAAACCACTCTGGTTGGTTTGCTTGTTCCCATCAGAGATCATATAAAAAAATCCACACCTACCTTGTGCCCACAGGTAGGCAAGTGTAACAATTAAACCACAATTTCTTATCAAATGCTTCATTTGTGCTCAATTCACTCTATGAAAAGACAGTTCTCTTCTTTTGAGAGCAGGCAATCTATTAAGGTGTCATTTTTGAAAAAATTGTCTTAAAATATAAAGATGATAGAGAAGACAACTGCATATGATATACTTGTTTAGAAAAAGAAGATCTGTGTCTTTGGTGACACCAAAGCACTTGAACAAATATGTTATTCAGTTAAAAATCTCTAGTGTGTGTGTGTGTGTGTGGTGTGAATCAGGAATGAGGAAAGTCAAGGTCTTGTTTTCTTTTGAATGTCAAACTTTAAATTCTCTTGAAACATCCCAGTGTTTGGCAGTATTAGAAACAAAAATCCTTCTAAGTGATAGTTGACCAAACTTTTTAATTTTCACCTAGTTGTTTGATCATCATAAGCTGTCAGAGAATATAGAAATATATGATCAACACAATAATTATTTTTCTTTAAATATAATCCTGTATAGACGTGACTGAATTTAAGTCTTCTTTGTTTTAGAAACATGGATAATGAAGATTGCTGCCCTTGTTCTTTGAGCACTTTTGCATTTTTTAGAATTGCCTGTATTTAAGGAGTACAATGTGTTTTGATATCTGAATATGTCACTAAACGATTACCATACTCAATCTAACATATCCATCATCTCACATACTTGTCTTTTTTATCCAGTAAGAAGATTTACTGTCTTAGCAAGTTTCAAGTATATAATACATTATTATCATCAACATGCTGTAGATTAGATTTCCAGAACATATTCATTTTATAACTGAAACATTACACGCTTTGACTGAAATCCCCTTCAACTCACAACTTCCCAGCCCACTTTCCACCTCCCAGCTTCTGGATACTACTAATCTATTCTCTGTTCTATAAACCTAGAGGGTATTATGCTAAGTGAAATAAGCAGACACAGAAATACAAATACTACGTGATCTCACTGTATGTGGAATCAAAAGAAGTCAAACTCTTTGGCATTTTTTAAAATCCATTGCTTACTTAGGAAATAAGAGGGAGAGAGATCCAAGATGGCCGATTAACAACAGCTCAGGATTGTAGCTCCCAGTGAAAGCGCAGAGAGCCAGTGGACGCCGCACTTTCAGACGAATTTTTGTTGCCCACAGACTAGGAGATTCCCGGCGGAGGAGCCAC
>CAUYLG010017049.1:0-89054 GCA_963573385.1 Cacajao melanocephalus
AAAGATGGGAAGAAACCAGTGCAAAAAGAATGCAAACACCCAAAACCACAACATCTCTCCTCCTCTAAGGGATCACAACTCCTCACCAGCAAGGGAACAAGGCTGGATGGAGAATGAGTCTGATGAATTGACAGAAGCAGGATTCATAAAGTGGGCAAGAACAAACTTCTCTGAGCTAAAAGAACATGTTCTAACCCAATGCAAAGAAACTAAGAATGTTGAAAAAAGGATTGACGAAATGCTAACAAGAATAAACAGCTTAGAGAAGAATATAAATGAATTGATAGAGCTGAAAAACACAACACGAGAACTTCACAAAGCATACACAAGTTTCAATAGCCGAATTGACCAAGCAGAACAAAGGATATCAGAGATTGAAGATCAACTCAATGAAATAAAACGAGAGGGCATGATTAGAGAAAAAAGAGTGAAAAGAAATGAACAAAGCCTCCAAGAAATATGGGATTATGTGAAACGACCTAATCTACGTTTGATAGGTGTACCTGAATGTAACAGAGAGAATGAATCCATGCTGGAAAACACTATTCAGGATATTATCCAGGAGAACTTCCCCAACCTAGCAAGGCAGGCCAATATTCAAGTCCATGAAATACAGAGAACACCACAAAGATATTCCTCAAGAAGAGCAACCCCAAGGCACATCATCGTCAGATTCACCAGGGTTGAAATGAAGGGAAAAAATGCTAAGGCAGCCAGAAAGAAAGGTCGGGTTACTCACAAAAGGAAGCCCATCAGACTCACAGTGGATCTCTCGGCAGAAACCCTACAGGCCTGAAGAGAGTTGGGACCAATATTCAACATCCTTAAAGAAAAGAACTTTCAACCTAGAATTTCATATCCAGCCAAACTAAGCTTCATAAGTGAAGGAGAAAGAAAATCCTTTATGGACAAGCAATCACTCAGAGATTTCATCACCACCGGGCCTGCCTTACAAGAACTCCTGAAAGAAGCACATAGAAACATAGAAAGGAACAACCAGTACCAGCCACTCCAAAAACGTACCAAATGGTAAAGACCATCGACACAATGAAGAGACTGCACCACCACTTTTAAGTAAGAACTTCTGATGTTTGGTTTTCTGCTCCTGTGTTAGTTCATTTAGGATATTGAAAAGGCTATATATTTCTAGTAAATCTGAAGACAATGCATCTTCATTTCTAATCCCATCCTGGTATTCCTGTTTTTAAGATTTGACACCTTAAATCATTTTTCCATGGAGCAATTCTCATTTGCATTTTAAAATGAACAGTATTTAGGATTACTCCTAAGTGGACATTGGTTTAATTTGCTAATGGATTCCCAAGTAAATCTGTGATTAAAAATAGTTCTCTCTTTCAATGCCAGCCAAGAGAAATATGGGTCTTTCTTTATCATGATGTGTTCTATAGAGACATTTATCTTTATTATCTAAAAATTGGTTTGCTCTTTCATGACAGTTTTTTAGCCATGAAACTGGCAATATATAAAGGAAGATATTTCTCAGACAGACAGATCTAATGACTGTAGTGTTAAACCAATAGGCTAGGATTATAGGATATGGTGAAATACTTTCATTTTTTCTTGCTTATCTGTATTTTATTGGTTTGTCTCAAAAAATGTACAAATTTTATGAAGACAGGATTTGAAAATGTTTAAAAGACAAAATCCTTTTCTTCACAATTAAATTTAACATAAAATAAGGTACAATTTTATATTTTAAAAATTTTCTACTGTTTTCAGCTCTGAATTGGTTATATTTGTAAACAATACAAGATAAAATTATTTCTTCAGATGTTACTCTCAAATAGCCCAATTATTTTGACTTCTGGTTGTTAAAATATGATGTGATAAGTACCAAGCACATGTTAATAGTTCAACATTGCCTGTGGTCCCAAAAAAACCTGATTGAGAAGTACACAAATTTCAGCATAAAATAATCAAATCACCGCCTAATAATCATTGAAATGAAAGAAAGAAAGAAAGAAAGAAAGAAAGAAAGAAAGAAAGAGAGAGAGAAAGAAAGGAGAAAACTCCCTGGTTAGTGGAATTTTTTTTACTATCTAGTAATTCTTTTGATGGTGAAAACATTTTAAAGGATAGATCTATTTCTACAGTTTAGGGAGAAGAAATGGCATATGGTAATCTAAATACTGAAAAAGAAATTATAATCATATGAATTTTTGAATGTACCAATTGATACTGCAGTTTTCACTTAAAGATTATAATGAAGTCTTATATAATAGAAATTATCTGTGACATTTTTCTCATGGACATTCTTCTATCTTGCTATGACAATTATCTGTCTATAGTTAAGTTCCTGACAATTAAAATAAAAACCATTAAGACAGTAATCTTTACTTTTGTCTATTTCTTTATTAACCTCTTGTTTCCAAATAGCACCATCATTTTGAAAGAAAAAAATTAAAAAAAAGGTTATTATATGCTTGAAGTACCCCCCAGCAGAGGGAAACCTTTAATAGAAGCCAGAAAATGCATAGCAAATATGCTATCAATTACATGAGAAGCTACACCTAAATAGAAGTCTATGAGCACTCAAACAGAAGACTTGATTCATGTTGAAAGCATATTTCCTGGTCTTGAAAGAAATGAAGACCTTAACAATTTTCACCGACTGCATGAGAGAACATAGTCATCCACTTTAAATTGGAAGCTTTTAAATTTAGTAGCTGTATTCACTACAGTGCCATTTGTAAAGACAATCCCCTTTGAAAAAAATGCATTTTGACAGTGACAGTTACCTTATTTTTAGCTTTGCATAACAGCTGCAGACTATAATTAAGACAACTAAAATTTGTATATGACATTTGTCTTCTTATAATATACTATGCTGTTACCCACACAAACTGTTGTTCTGTGTCCAGAGCCTACACCCAGGGCTCTTTATGCACTGCTGGGATTTGGGTTAATACTATTTCCAGGAATTCCTTCTAGTAGCACACAAGGGCTGCAATATCCAAGAATCAATCTCTAAAGCCCTACTGCAGACTCTCTCCCTGGATACTTCTTGCTTTACCTTATTTCCCAGATGATTAATTTCACGCTTTTTCAAGAGCTGCTGTTGCTGTAATCTCTTCAGATCTATTTTTAACAACTTCATTGACTTTTTAACTGAAATGTTCTAAATCCTCACAGCAGGTACCATATTATCATTTTCTTAATCCTGACAATTTCTTACAAAAATGTAAAAGTCTGCCACTGATTTATATGTTAGAATCACTGGAAATGGAAAGAGAATAAAGTATAATTAACTCAAAAAGAAACTATTACATTCAGTAAACTATTATATTTAGTAAAATAATGTGAATTGTGGATTGGAATTCCATTAACGAGGAATTTTAAAATTATAAACAATGACCACAATCAGAAGAAGGATTAGAAGAGAAAAAGAGGAAGAGAAAAATGTAAGAAAACAGGGAAGAGAAATGGCATTGGAAAGTAATAAAACTGGTTTGAGCCACTTTTTAAAAAGCAAAATAAAGGATGTCTGGATTCCAAGTAAAAAGGTCTAGTTCCAGGGCATCTCCTCCAATCTCATCTGGCATCTGTTCTCTCTGGATGCTCAGATTCATCTAATCTAATGCAAAATGAGTGCTTGGGTATGTTGGGGGTGGGTAGGGGACCTTTACGTTCTTTTTAAAGTCTAATATTTTTTCTGGAAAAAGTAAATGATTAAACATTACAATCGATCAGATCTCTTTAGATTAAAATTGCGTCTTCAGTAAAGTAATAACATCATGAAATCTATTTTTCCCTTCTATGCATTATGACATTTAAAACATTATGATGTCAAAGGTAAATACATCTAACACATCAGGGACATTTTCTATCTGTTCTTGTGTTCATTTATATTCTGTGGTCATTGAAATCAGGAAATATTTTTATTTCTTTGAATCTACTTTTCTTTGAACTCAGATACTGTACTCTTGCTGTTTCTGATGTTCTCTGGAATAAGATAACTGTAGGCAAGTCCATGCTGGATAACAGAAAGAATGCTGATTTTTTTTTTTTTTTGGTAGAAGATCAAGATCTTAAATTCTATTAACTACTGACTGCTCTTTCTAGGACTAGTTTTATGCTTAAGCCATGACACCTCAATAAAGGTTTTTAACCACTATGTGTCATGAGTCCTTGACTCCACAAAAGCTTTTGCTTGCAAGTAATGTTCTTAACAAAAAATCCCTGTTAGAACTAATAAATGAATTCAGTAAAGTTGCAGGATACAAAATCAACATACAAAAATAGATTATGTTCCTATACACTAACAACAAACCATCCAAAAAAATAATTAGGAAAACGGTTTTTTTCACAATAGCATCAAAAACAAAAAAATACTTAGGAATAAACTTGACCAAGGAGGCAAAATATTTGTACACTAGAAGCTATGAAACATTGATGAAAAAAATTGAAGGAGACACAAATAAATGGAAAGACATCACATGTTAATGGATTGGAAGACATAGTAGTGTTAAAATGTCTGTGTTACCCCCCCAAAAAATCTACAGATTAAAGGCTAGCCTTGAAAAAAATCTCAAAAGGCATTTTGTAAAAAGAAATAGTAAAAACAATACTAAAATTCTCTCATTTTAGTGACTCTTTATTACTCAAATGAGTATTCTCAATGTAAACACAGATTCCTTTTCTTCCTACTTTGTTCTTCCAATTTTCTGCCAAGTCTTTCATTTTATCTGATTGCCTATGGATCTTTGACAGGCTTGAGACTAAAAAGTGATACAGCAATTTAAAAACATAAGAATATAGAAATCATCTTTCTTCATTTCCATGAATATCCTTATTTTCAGCCACCAGGCAGTCTTCCGAGATGAACAAAGTTTCAATAGTAGGCAAATATGGTCTACACTGATGCTTCCAGCCCCTTATTTGAGTCCTTCTTTAGGACAATGTGGCTACTTTTAAGTGTGTACAGGGCACATTTCCTGGACACTTCCTGTAAGGCTTGCCTAGACATTCCTAATGTGACTTATTGTGCAGCACTTTTATATACGCAATAGTATAAGGCATGCCTCTGCTCTTAGTCACATCAATGGCCCTTCATGCCTCAGATACTTGTGAGTTCTGCCTTGACTCCATTCTCAACTCTAAATCCTTGATGTCCTTCCCTTGGTTTGAAGAGGGGTCCTTAGAATCTGCCTCTGCTTTTGAGTCTGCATTCTAAAATACTTCTGCTGTGGCTGCCTTTCCTCCTGGTTTAAAAATAGAAAGCTAGTATATAACATATACTCATTACTCAGGTGTGAATAAAAAGGAGAGAATATGTGATCATAGAATGGTAGAGCTAAAAGGGGTCCTTGTGAGCATCAAGTTCAATTACTTTTGTTATAGGAATGAGCAAATACTTCAGAGATAAATGATTTGCCTCATGGTAAACTATCAGGTTGGTGCAGAAGTTTTTGCAGCTTTTGCTATTAGTTTTAATGGCAAAACCACAATTACTTTTGCATCAACCTGATACAACGGGTAAATGGCACAGATGAGGCATATACACATGACTTCTGGTTCCAAATGTGGCACTTTCTGTACTTTGCCATAGTGAATTAGATGGAAATTTCATGCATTGTGACATAGTCAATGGATAAGAAATCTGGGGCAGAAGAGGCTCAGGAGAGCTAAAATGCCCTCAAGTACACATGGACATGCACTTCCCAGGTGAAATATGTGAAAGTACTTTATAAACTGCAAAGTCCATTTAATTTCAAGATATAATTTTCAATAACTGTCTACCTTCATATGAGACTGGCTTTAGAGAAAGAGACATTTTTTTTTTCTCCCATTTGGGTCAGTAATTCTTGTTTGGAAGATGGTTTTCAGAGTTCTTCTGCACTCACCATAAAAATTCCTTGAACAAGATAAAACAACGTGAACAGGAATTTATTATTTGTGGACTGGGATGTACAGGACCAAAGCTAATATAATTTTTAAAACACAATATTTGTTCAGCTTTGAGGATAAATGCCAATAATAATAGAGCCCTTCCCTTTTGGTCCAGTATTTGATCTGATCTCCCTCTACTTCTGACTGTGAGTATATTATTTATAAATAAATATTTCAAGTCAAGAGGTCAAACAGATTTAGAAAAGAGAAACAAAAAAATAGAAATTGCTTTATTTTCGTGTTTAGAAAACACTGCAGTTCATATTAATAGTAAGTTAATAATCTCACTCTGATATTTACAGGACTCTGTCTTCTTATCCTGCTAAAATGCTACTGTTTTTTGACAGATTGAAAGCTACCATATCCATTTAAAGAGTTATAAGTCTAAGTTGAATTCCATAGTGATTATGATGACACTGTTGTCATTGACCAATGTAAATCATGAGGTCATAAATGAAAGCACATCATGACAGCCTCTGTATAGCATAGTATATTTGGGAACTGTTACCACTTAGCTTGCAGTAGGTTTATAAAA
Source organism: Cacajao melanocephalus (assembly GCA_963573385.1). Lineage (NCBI taxonomy): Eukaryota > Metazoa > Chordata > Mammalia > Primates > Pitheciidae > Cacajao > Cacajao melanocephalus. The sequence continues at coordinate 6,446 of CAUYLG010017049.1, forward strand.
TGTAATAGTGATGTTTTCCCAAAGCACAGACCATAGTGTTGTGAAGTGCTACTGTGTCCTTTGGTACCCGTTAGGGTGCAATTTGAATACCAGGCAAACCTCTCAAGTACCTGAAAATGTAGAGGATTCATCTTTATAAATCTTTATTTGAGGATGAATAAATAAGAAAAATTATTTGCAGCTGCTCTCCATTTAGGCCTAGAGTTAATGGTGATACCGAAACAAACCGAAGTCAGAAAAAAGCTTCCCAGAAGTCTTATTCTCATGTTCTGAAGCCAACCTTCTTCAAGTTTGCTTCATTGCCTTGCTGCTCCCCACTTCTAGTTCCTTATCTGATGAGTGTCCTTCAGTTCTCTTCCTTATTCCTTCATTTTTCCCTCTTAATTTTAGAACTAAAATGTACATGTGATGGAAGATTATGGAAGACATTGGAAAAGTCATTGACAAGAACTTTGTATCGGTGCCCATGCCAAGTGATTTACATTTATCATTTTATTTAATCTCTAAATCAAATTGAGGGGATGATCAGTCTCATTGTAGAGTAGAGGAAACTAAGAATAAGAAAACTTAAATTACAAATCTATGAATGAATCTATGACAGTAAGTAATAGATTTTGAACCCAAAGTCCCTATACTTTCTCTATATTTTTGTGTCTGATGATCCCTTAAAGATTTCTACTGGTGGAGGAAGAGGCCAAGCAAAACATCACATGACATTCAATAAAGAATATTTGTAGGGGAAAGGAAGCACTGAGAAGGCCAGGGCAAATAAGCCAGGGATACTGAAAATCCCGTGTTTCCATCTCTCTGTGGAGAGGCACACCAGGTCAGGAAATCTACATCATGTATAATTTTGACTTTATTCCACTAGGGAGGCCCATGGGTGTCTCTTTTTATTTATTTAAGAAAATAATTTCATTAAGATGAGATACACAGACTGTTTGGCCCAAGGCTGTCCAGATTTTGAGTGTCAAATATTTATAAGAGTTTCCTGGGATTATCAACTGCCTGATATGAAAAATTCTGAGCAGCTGGGAAATATTGGGGCCCATTCTTGGGTTGCAGAGTCCTACTCAGAGAAGCAGTCTTCAATTCCATAGTAAACCGAAATTGGGTTCTGCCCTCCTACACTATTTGAGAAAAGAAGAATCACCAGGACCAGCTAGTGTGTGGTCCAGGCAACCCAGAGTGAGCTCCCAGTGTTGTTTTCATATGATGCTGGTTCTTAAATACCAGGCTTGCAATCTAAAATATGGGCAATTAGCAAATGTCCTTTCCTTTCTAAGTATCAGACTCTGGACTCTTTAAGATGCATAACTGCTACATTCCTTTTGAAAGCTGCTCTTTGGTCCTTAAGATGGTACTAATGATAGAAAGTCATCAAATGACAGTTAAATATAGTTATGTACAAAATTTCTATTTTTTAAGTGACAAAAATGTTTAAAAAGTTGGCTTTTGCTCCTTTTTTTTCCCCCCTTAGCACCTAAGTAAGAAAACTGAGGCTGAGAAGCATTATGCCTCTTGCCCTGGGGCTTCTGCAGCCAAATGGCAATGCCAAGATGAGCACCAGAATAGACTTCTCTAATTTTCCATCTTGGTGCTTCTCTCCTGCCAGGAATGTGACTAGAGTGTTAAACTTAAAGCACTAACTTAGGAATTTAAACAGAAGTTTAAATATATCTGTAGCAGTTCTGATTTACAGTTTGTTGTTGGCAGTATGCGGGTTTGGGGAATTAAGGGATTTGGCATGATACCTACACTTTGCCTCTTCTCACTATAATTCGGCTTCATGCAACAAATATTTCTAAAGCACTTACCAACAAGGCAGTATGCTGAGTATGTTGGGAAATAGAGGGATAAGTAAAATAATTCTTGCCATCCAGGAGCTTTATCTAGATGCACCTGTCTCATTTTACACCGTGTGCAGTATTGACTGCAAGAGTATCAGTCCAGGTGTATGCAGTTATCTTTGTGAGCATCTCAGAAGAACATTCTGAACCATTGGTAACTAATGCATACTTTTCCATGGTGGTAATGATTTTAGCAATAAAGACAAATTAAACAAAAAAGCAAAGTAATACATTTGCTTCAGTGAAGGAGTGTTACCTCTGTGTTTTCTAAAGAAAGACTTCCAGTGGTTTACTGGTAGGCCCTGAGAACTTACCAGGTAGATGCCTCATCTTTATGGCTGTTTCAATATACTTGTCATGAAATCCCCTTTCAGAAAGACTCTCCCCTGGAGAAACAACTACTTCTCTTTTGAAGGCTTTTCTGGTGGCAAGCCTATCTTGACTTTCTTTTTCCTTTTTTTTTTTTTTTTTTAGACAGGGTCTTGCTCTGTTGCCCAGGGCTGGAGTGCAGTGGCACGATCTCAGTTCACTGCAACCTCTGCCTCCCGGGTTCAAGCAATTCTCCTGCCTCAGCCTGCTGAGTAGCTGGGGTTACAGGCATGCATCACCATGGCCAGCTAATTTTTGTATATTTAGTAGAGACAGAATTTCAGCATGTTGGCCAGGCTGGTCTCCAACTCCTGATATTAAGTGATCCACCCACCTCAGCCTCCCAAAGTGCTAGGATTACAGGCATGAGCCACCGTGCCCAGGCCCCTACCTTGACTTTCTGAGTGAAATGCCTCCTCCTGAAAATACTGAAAGAAAGCAGCAATTATTTTTTCATTACAATAATTATATATATAGCTACCCCTAAATCTCAAATACATATTTTAGGCTGGAAAGCATTATGTGTCTTTTGATCACACCTTAAGTATGACTTTGATTTTCATTCACTCATGAAACAGCAAATCTCAGTGCGATTTTAGGTCTTTGGCATCTTAAAACAGTAGCTTATTTATTTCTTCCTAACACAAATTAAGTATTGCATCGAAGAGAAAAGTGACTAGAAAAGGAAAAGCCGTAAATTCAGAAATAAATGGGCGAAGAAATAGACATCAATGCATGGAGACACAAATCAGAAATATAGACATTTAATAAAACACACACAAAATCTTGTTAATTTCCAGTGCTTAAAAAAACAAGGTGAGCTGGGCAACCTAATTGACTGTCAACTGCAGGATGTGACATGGCTATCAAAAGGGTCAGTGTAATTTGAGTCTGGCTATGCAGAGTCATCATTTCCAGAAGTGGAGAGATAATGTTCCCTGCCTACGGTCTGGGCTTTGCCCAGGAACTATTTACGTGGCTATCAAGGTGAATTGACAAGAGATGCTAAGCCATCTTTGGACTCAAGCACAGATAATTAGCAATGTGCAAAATGACTTGATAGCTACACAGCAGCCCCAACCAAGTCAAGTGGCATTGGGTCCTCTGAGAGAGTTTAGTTACATACAGTGGCCCTAATTCAATTTGTCAGTTGCTTGTCCACACATGAGAAGTTTCAGATCACTATTACTGAATTAACTTTCTAGTAAGCAGAAAGGGTTCCTTTGAGAGGTTTGAAAATCAATTTAGATTAAGGGATCTTGAATATTTCAGTTTATGGTAAGAACTCAGTTGCTCTTTAGGTCTTTGTGGCAGGCAAAAGTTCTGCTCAAATCAGATCTTCAATTCTTTGAACTTCTGCTGAGTGCAAGGGTTGCAAAATTGTTGGGAATTAGGCTTACTTCCTGGGTGAGGGGTTCACTTGTACCTCAAACCTCAGCATCACACTTACCCCTGACTCTAAAACAAGAGTTGAAATTATTTACAAGAATCCACTGAGTGGAAACTAAAGGCATTATAGTTTCTTTTTAATCTTTCATTTTAGAATAGATTTAGATTTACCAAGAAAATTGCGAAAGTAGTACAAAAAGTTCCCACAAACAGTGTCTCTTATTATTAACATCTTACGTTAGTATACATTTGTTAGTGGACCATTATTGATTCATTATTATTAACTAAAGTCCATTCTTTATTCAGATTTCCTTAATTTTTACTTAACGTCTTTTCCCTTTTTTAAGATTCCATCCAGAATACTGCATCACGTAGTTGATTGCATCATATTTTGATTTGTATCATCATTAGTTGATTTGTATCATATTTTAGTTGATTGTCATATTTTCAGGAACCAACTTTATATAATAAACTTGAAATACTCCTTATATATAATGCTAATGAAATTTTATTATCTAAATATAGTAAACAATAGACTGAATAATAAAGGTAAACTAAAATCATCTTAGTACATTTCAATTTTCTGACAGAATATATATGTACATTTAATATTTGTAAATATATTTTGTTCTATTTGTTATATATCTTTAAATTATCATTTTGTCCACTCTAAATGAGTGTACCATTAATTACTTAAGGAACATTAATGATAAAAATTTCTGAGAATATTTAATGTGAATTTTTGGGATTCTTTTTCTATTTTTGCAGTATTTGGATACTGATAGAATTAGTTTATTTAGATATTATGGAGAATTTTACACTGCCATCTAGTGGTGGGAGCACTCACATAGGTGGAGATTTGGGGGAAGCAATCTGTCTAGCCCATCTAAATAACCTATACTTTGCCATATCTTTTCAATGGCTTACAGAAACTCATTTTAATAATTCTTCTATTTAATGTCAGGTTCCTCATCCTTTATGGATCATATTTCAAACTTCAGGTGAATATATGCTTCCCTTTGAAAATGATGAAGTTTGTATTAGATGCATCACATACCTCTATTTGTTGTACTGACAGTTGCTAGTATTTATTGAGGGCTCACAACTTGCTAGGCACTGTTCTAAGTGCTGTTCATGTATTAACTCATGTAATCCTGACACCAGTCTTAAGAAGTAGTTACCATTTTGCTTTTGTTTTGCCCAAAGGCACATAATTAATAAATGACCAAGCTGTAATTTAAACTCATTCAGGCTAGTTCCAGAGTTCCTGAGGCTAACCAGTAAGCTATAATGGCCTCTCTTACATAGTCTTCATCCCCCAGCATACACACACACACACACACACACACACACACACATACATACAAACACTAACCCCACTGTCTCTCTGATGCCCCACATATGCTCAGATGTATGGGCTTCCAACCACTTAGGGTCACCTTTCTGTAGAATCATATATTGGTTTTTGCTTTATACATGGGGGTTACCTTGCTGCTCCTGAACCTTATAGTCTTGCAGACTTGAATAGAGAGCCCTGCTTGGGGTGTTTGGTTCTCCAATGGAAATCAGAGGATTGTTTCTGTCTAGCCATAGTTTGCCTTGGCAATTTGAGCTTGAATCTTAAAATATAAACCAAGGTCGATTTCATAATATAATCTTAAAAGAAGCCATGTCTACATAGGGATGGCAAATTTTCTTTTTTTCTTATTTCCCTAGATCATACAAAATAAGAATGAGATAGAGTTAATCCTAGCACAATGATATGGGGTATGACTACTTAATTGCTGTTTATAAGAAAAAAAATCATTCAAGTTAGCAGAATTATTAATTTTGCAACAAAACGTGGCAATAAAATTGCACATTTCACTGAAACTCTAGGCAACCCTAACAATCAATCAGTACTGGCTTCTCTATTAGCTAACTGCACACAATTCAGGGAGCTGGGTGAGTAGTATGAAGAGTGTAAATTTTGTAAGGGGAGGCAGAAGGAGAGCATAGCATGCACCTGCATGTTTTGTGGTGGTAGGATTCTACCTGTATCGATGTATATGGGGGTGGGGATAGAGGGTGGGAGGGTGCTGTGCCAAACAGAATAAAATGCTGTCCCTAACCCAAATAGATAATTAAATTAGATAATGAGCAATTTACATGAATAAAATAATTAAGGGCTAAGTAGAAAATATTCTCTTGCATTTGAAAACATAGAGAATGTGCTAAGTATTAGAGAAATAAAAGAAGGTCTGCTGTAATCTATAGGGTTTGGACTAGAGCCTGAAGGATTATTACTGAAATCTATGATTTTTTCCCCCAAATTCCACCCAAGTTATCTTAATCCACTTGGCCTACTGCAACAAAATACCATAAACTGAGCAGTTTCTAAAACCAGAAACTTATTTCTTACAATTCTGATAGCTGGGATATGCAAGATCAGGTGCCAGCATGGCTAGGTTCTAGTGAGGGCCCTTTTTTTTAATCAACTTCTTGCTATGATCTCATATGGAGAGGCAAACAGGATCCCTTCGGTCTATTTTATAAGGGCACTAATCCCATTCATAAGGGCTTTGCCCTCATAAACTAATCACCTCCCAAAAGATCCCATCTCCTAATACCATCACTTTGGGAATTAAGATTTCAACATATAAATTTTGAGAGGGGGCAACACAACAGTCAGACCATAGCACCAGTACTCCCACTCCCTACCTTTTAAATCATTTAAATGGCATATAATGCAGTAGGATGAAAAATGTTCATCGTTCCCCAATACAGGAGAATGGTTTACCTGAAAGAGCTAACCTCTCAATGGCTCAAACACTGATTCTTGGGAATCTATTAATTATGCAAGTGTTATATTTTGGAGGGCCTGATCAAGAAAACTTCAGAAAGAGATATTCAATAGGAACAACAGCCTCCTATCAATGTCTTCTTCAAGAGAAATACTCTGCTGAATCATTTCTTCAGGTTACTCCATGCATACCTTTAGTTGCAGATCCCCAAGCATGACTATTCTGTTTTGTTTGTTTGTTTTTTTAATGCCACTGACATTTGGGAGCATTATACAGATATAGACATAAAAATTATAAGCAGGATAGGTAAATATAAACCGAGCTAGAGTCAGATTTAATGTTTTTTAAGTATCTCACTTTGCTCAGTATTTTATTCTGCCAATCCAGTGCTTTTTAATTCAATCAGGCAAGTCAGGATATATCACATACCATCTAAATACTGGGGATATAAAGATAAATAGGAAGTATTCAATTAATGTCTGCTGAATTAATGGTTTCTTGCATTTAGGCTTTTAGACAATGTCTTTTGGATCATTCTTCAAGGCTTTGAGATCCTAGTCTTCTAGACAGCTGGTTGACATACTAAAAACACTTTTGAGGTCTTATTTATATGTTCACAGCTCCCTGCTTCCCCACTAGAAGGGATGTTTTCTTGCAGTATGTCTTGGAAGTATCTCTAGTCCCTACCAATAGCTCACAGAATCATTTCAGGAGCCCTGGTTCATTCTTTTGAAGTTTCCAGTGAGGTGTATACCCAGAGACCCTTGAGGTTAACCTTGGAAACAAGTAGTATGCATCTACATTGAAAGACAAGCCGTGTGTTTCTGAGAATTTTCCAGTAGCTTTACTGATCTTCTGTATTACAAATAAATATCTTTGAATATCTCATTCAGGTTGTTCATTCCCTCATAGTGATGGCTTACTTTTATCTCACATTCTAGAGGTACTTTGTTAGACACAGCTAGGTCAAAGTAAAGGAAAAGAAAATTTCAAATAGTCAACCTGGGGTAAGATGCAATTTAGAGAAATGGAACAAGGTTGATATACAGAAGAAACCCTAGGAGAAGAATGAAGAAAAGTGTTGAGAAAGATGAAGTCCATCTTTAGATTTAGTCCAATAAAGTCCAGAAATAATAATTAGAAAAAATGTTTTTAAGGTTTCTAATGAATTTGTAACTTGTCCTTATTTATTACTTTGTGTCTATTCCCAGTAGTCAGAAAAAAAAAACCCACAATGTTTTACTAAATCTTTTTATTTCTTTGAGAAGTTAGACGCAAGAAATGGTGGGACTGGGTCCCACTCCACTACTCAGGAAAAATCTCCAGGTTGAGAAATATTTAATTAAAGCAAGAAGACACTGGGACAGGTCCTGAGCTCTTCTCAAGATGGTGGTGAAGGCAGAGAGAGCTCTTCTGCATTTAGAAGTTATTTCAGAAAAACATAAGCCAGCGAGATCCCTAAGTGATTGTATAAATTGTATTTTTTAAGTCTGTATTGCTGATGCTTTGACATCCTGGGGCCTTGCTTATCCTGGAAAAATCATTCCACCTCCTCAGAGCTAGCCAAATCCTAGAGTTAAACTTGCCAGTAAGCATGCCTTCTACATGGAAGGCAACCAATCCAGAGCCGATACCTCCAACTACTTCCTTTATCAAGCTTTTATACTCTGAGCTACTATTTCCCTGCCCCAATCATCACGAGGCCAGATATTAGACAACTAGGAAGAGCTCCTAGTCCGTGAAGCCCACTGCAATTATTCAAACTAGCCAATCCTAAATCTGACTACCTTATATAACTCATTCCTTCCCACTGAAACCACAATGAAGGCTCTTGTTCCTGTTTTCACCTATATTTTCCTGAGTGACCCTAATGTTTCCCCAGCTACCTTTTCTCCCATTCCATATAATATGCCTTTTCTCTTTAAAAAACAATGACTTCAAAATGAATTGAAACCAACTGTTCTTCCTCTGTCCTTTACAGTCATGGAGAATAAGACTCTTGGGCATTCTTCTGCATAGGCCCTCCACTCCACTGTTTTCTCTTTTCCATTTTAGAAACAGAAAGAAATAAATAGTTTTTTTTTTGTTTGTTTTTGTTTTTGTTTTTGAGGCAGAGTCTTACCCTGTCACCAGGCTGGAGTGTAGTGATGTGATCTTAGCTCACTACAACCTCCACATCCCAGGTTCAAGTGATTCTCCTGCTTCAGCCTCCCGAGTAGCTGGGATTATAGGTACGTGCTACTATGCCCAGCTAATTTTTGTATTTTTAGTAGAGACAGGGTTTTGCCATGTTGGCCAGGCTGGTCCCCAACTCTTGACCTCAAGTAATCTGCCCACCTTGACCTCTCAACGTGCTGAGATTACAGGTGTGAGCCATCGCGCCCAGACTTAAATAGCTTTTTCAAAAACTACTCTATTGATAATTTAAGAATACTTCAATTAATGTAATCAATATTTTGCTGCATAGTCATACTCAATATTTTAAGTATAGTAAATCATATTTACCCATTACAAATTTCTGATCAGTCTTATTTCAAAAACAACCCTTGGCATACTGTATCAGAATCTCCTCCATTTTCTGACCCTTTACCTGTCTTTTGTCCTCAGGTAGGGCCATTTGAATCCCATGGGCAGGTGATGCCTGTTCCAGATCTGGAGGTGAACCTAACCTGGAGATAACTTAAGGCTCTCTAATTCAATACCTAGAGTATCCAGGAGAAAGTCATCCTTGCATTCCAGCCATTTCTCAACCCTTATCCCAATTCTGGCAGGTTACTTTTGTTGTGAATCCTTCTCCAGATGAAAAGTTGAAGTACTGCCTTGGTGTCAGTGTCTAATTCCTGTTTGGTAATCTGCCCTGTTTCTCTAAAACTGAGAGTCCACCTCCATTTTACTAGTAATTTTGGGACAAATGCTACACTTTGGGATTGCTTTCCTGAACCTCAGCCTAGGGCCTGGATCTCAGAAATAGCAGATAGAGTTATCAATGGATGACCATTCTCCTTGACTCCAAAATAGCCCCTGCTTGAAATCTCTTGTGTCTGTGCTTTGCTTGCCTTTCTTTCTCCTGTAAATAATGACAGAACATCCCTAGTGAAGACAACTGTCACCCCCTCTCTACAAGCCTGTTGCTTTTCTCCTCTACATAAGAGTGAGTCAACTTTGACACCTTCCACTATAATACATCCCTGTGTGATTCAATCCTTGTTCATGTTATAATGTAGAAACTATTCCATTTAATAAGAAATATAAATATTGGAGTTGTTTTCCTCTGTTTAGTATTTTATATTTTGAGAATATCGAATGTTGATTAAAACAAAGCTATTTTTGCTGTCTTTATTTATAGATTACATAGTTTGATATTGTTCACTTTTAATTATATATATATAAAACATTTTTACTCATTGAAAACATTCTTGTTTTAAAAATGTAGGAGTTGTTTTGACTTTGGAATCGAACAGATCTGGATTTTCATCTCAACTGATGCTAGGTCAAGTTCATGAACCTCCTAGAGCCTCAGTTTAATTTTCCATAAAGACTATACAAAACATGAATATTTGGTGCATATGTAACACCTGTTTAATTAACAACAGCTGTCATTTTGATCCCTAGCTATCATGGTTACCATTCTGGAAAACATATTAATATAGATTTCAATGGAATATTGACATAACAAAAATCATTTTATCAATTAAAGAACTCATATTTATCCATCACTTTCACCATATATTCTTTGCATTGGGGTTTTTCAATAGGTCTCAAAACATTTGTGCTCTTATTATGAGATGTTGTGACTTTTTTTTTGTTTGTTTCAGAGAGTAGAAGACTGGATATCTTCAATGTCATTTAAACAGAAAGATTGACATCTGGTTTGTCTACAAATTCACAATACTTTTTCTATATTAATAGTACCTTTGTATAAGTGTAAACGCATCTAGTAATCCTGTTAGTAAAACATTGTAAGCCTAAGACTTAGAGCCAGAAAAACCAATCAAAAAACCTAAGTTTGGGTCCTGATTTTGAAGCCTGTGTCCTGAGACACTATGATATTTTGTACAAGTTCATTCAAATATGTAAGCTTCAATTTTATCATCTGGAAACTAAAAATAATAGCAAATACCTTACAACATTTCTAGGAAATAGTCAAATAATACAATGTAGGTAAAGATACTTATAAATGGTAAATAAGTTACTAATGTCCTACAATTAAACTTTCTTTTTTACTATCAAATATAAATCTAAAGAAAAATTATTTAAGATAGCAAAAAAAAGTAAAATTGAGTCAATATAAATACTACAAAGAGAGAAATTTGTTAAGTCTTATTGATGGAAAATTGATAATTTGAAAGTCTCTTCCTACAAACTATCAATACAATATTTGAGAACTTGGGATCTTTGCCCTAGAGATAGCTTCCGATGCTGGCAGAAACTCTGGTATGTGTATAATGATGGATTGGGATGTTTGTAAACACACAAGGAACCATAAAGACCTTATTCCCAATCCAGCCATTGCAAAATTAATGGAAAGGCATCTGTTTCTGTTCATTTTCCTCTTTTTGGATGATGAAATTAAATAAGCCATGCCTTTTTTCCACCCTGAGAATATTCATTACAAAGAATGCATTTTATTCTTCTTACAACCTGTGGCAAGAATAATCAACCCTCACTTTTCTGTCCTCTTAAACTTTAAATATTAATATCTGTAGCTCTGATGTTCAAAAGATAAGCTTCTTGTGGCCTCTTTGAATCCCTGTGGCTGCACTGGAAGGATCTCACAGTTCTGACCCATGATGATCACCGGGTATTACAAGGAAAGCAATGCATGATCAAAACCTGTCTCCTATTCTACCTGTGTACTGAAAGATTACATAGAAAAGAGTTCATTATAACTAAGTGAACTAAACAGATGGCATTACATGATTATGTTCAGCCAATTCAATGCAGGAAGAAGTGTGCTGGCCCAAAAATATGCTCACAGGATCTTTCTCCCCTGTCTGCCTACTGGATGCAGACCTTGAGCAGAGGACCCTAGGTGCCAGTAGGTGACAAAATGAGAAGACTACAAGTTCTTGCATTGCTGCAATGAAGGCTGCCTGTAAACACCTGCATGAGACTATTGCATGGATGAGAAATAAACCTCTGTGCTTTTACACTACTAGGTTTTGGTTTTGTTTGCTACAGCATTTAGTTTATCTTAATAAATTCTGTCAAAGATAACATTTGCCATAAGGGTATTCTAGGTTTGACTAAAGCTTAGATAAAATATCCTAGCTTCATGCAGTGCCTTAATGGAAAGGGATTAATTCCAGTTAGTCAGTAACTCCAGAAGCAAACTATAATTTTTAGGCACCTGCTACCTGAAAAGCTTCCAAGAATTATCGCTGAACTGGCCAATAAGAAAAGATGAAGGTGGTCCAGGTATATTTCCTATATCCAAAGAAGAAAGATGAATTAATAAACTAAAACAAGTAAAAATGCACAAGTGTATTATTAGTGTATACTCTGAATTTGATGAGTAATGGCCAGGAGTCAGTTTGTAGTGTCTAAGTCAGGGTGAAACTGCTGGTAGTGTCAATAAGTCTGTGAGTTAACTAAAAAGAAGATGAACACTCATACTGAAGAGGGTTTAAGTTGTGAGAAGAATGGAGAGCAATGAGTCACAGCTTCCTCAGTCCTAGAATACCTGACCCTAACAAAAATGGGGTAACTCCAGAGAGAGAACGTTTGCAGGCAAGAGCTGCTTTTTTAGTGACAGTTTATAAATAGTCCTTGTATCTAAAGTAAAATAATTAGAAGTCCGCTTTTGCTTTCAGTTTCTAAAAAATTTTGGTTGCTAAAATTGCCAGAAAGTAGAATAGGATGAATACAGAGGAATGTGCGTCAGCATCAACAATGTCCAAAAGGTATGTTTGATGAATTCATATCCACAGTCTTAAAAGGGAAGAAGGAGAGAAATCTGCAGTAATTATACTGAAATGTGTATACACGTTTTTGATCTTAAATTGAAAGACTTATGTAGAATTCTAAGTTCAACTGAAAAAGTAGTGTTTAAAATTGTCTCAGCAAAAATGTAAGAATTGAGGGTCAATGACAGGGCAGTTCAATAAGGGAAGCAATTCAGGAGTGTCTAAGGGTTGTTCATCCAGGGGTTGGAAAGTATGGTTTTGGAATCCTTTTTCCTGGTGACCTCGATTTCCTTTGTGTAGCATATCTGCTGGAAAGTGACAAAGGACAGACGGCTGCTTTCAGAAAGAGTCTGAGACAGCTGGTGAGATCACTGAACCTGGGAGGCAGTAAGGGAGGAAGAGATGGTTCTTGACCCTCGCAGGGCTGAGGTCAGAGCTGTAGCACCAGAGCTTTCATGGGGAAGTCTGCATGTTTCCAGAGTTTCATGCTTCACTCCCTTCTAAAGGCGTTTTATGCAAAAATGAAAGTAAGCAAGAGTTGAAGGAAGTCTCTACATTTAAAAAAAAGCATTACTATTTAAAAACATTTTCTTTAATATCGCAGCTACGTTGCTAGTTATGAAAAGTGTGTTCATCAAAGGTATAATGGTATCATTTATATATCCTTGCTTTCTGTGTTCTTTATAAAGGCTCCTATGTTACTATATATTTTTTTAATCTAAAATGTTTTCTGCACAGTAAGCAATGCTCTTGAATGGAATAAATTGTCCTATCCATTGAAATAGATGTTATACTATTCAAAGAAAACTTTTAGAAAATGAAATCTTTAAGATAAATTTCGTGTATTATGATAAAATAAATAATTCTTCCAAAGAGATTTGGCTTTGCTAGATGAATTGGTTCTTCAAGAGTAACGAAACAGTTTTTGCATATATCATCTTTATCATCTTGTATAAATACAGTCATGCACCACATGATCACTTCTATGATCACTTCTGTATAAGCAGTTTGCCTTTATAAAAACTTGCTGCCTGACTAAAGATTACCACGTTATAGTTTAAATTTGTAATTAATTCTACCATCTTGCAATAAAGTAACAATTGAATGAAATGAGGTTTTTCAAGTTGTATAAGTCTCTGAAATACTCAGTTTTTGTCACACAGGTAAAAATTAAAGATGTCACTGAAAAAAAATGTTTTTTTCAAAGACAGACCACATGTATGACAGTGGTCTCATAAGATTACAATGGCACACATATAGAAACCTGATATATGGCACCTGAGATTGGTGTTGCATATTAAATAAAGAAAATTGTTGATATTCAGTAATGGTGCTAGGACATTTGGTTTTCCATATAGTAGACATACATAAAAATATATATGCCATCTAAGTTTGGATATAATGTTTGTACAATGAGCAAATCATTTAACAATGCAGTTCTCAGAATGTATCCCCATTGTTAAGTGACACATTACTGTATGTGTATGTACATGTATACACACAGACATGCGTACACTTAGGGGTGATGATAGTGTGGCCTGCTGACAATGGAAAACAATGCAAAATGAAAACATGTCGGGGTCCTACAAAAGCATGCTCTGCAAAGTCTCCTTAATCAAAAGCATATCCTAAATTCTTCTTTAATACTCAGAATTAATTTGTTTTGCTACTTTCATAATGGCACCATGGGTTGAGGTTCTACTCTATATGATTGTCAGTGGAGATGTAGAGACCATATTCCATTCCTTGGTCAATTTCTATAGCCAATGTTCACAGTTCACTTCATTAGCATTCAGGAAGGCTTATGTGAGAATCTGTGGCACCTGTTTTGAAAAAAATGGATTTTGCACATTCATCAAAGTAGTAGGATATTGTTTATTTTCTTCAGCATTCATATTGATATATTACCAACTATTTTTGATTTACAACATATAAAATTGGCTTCCCAAGATTTGTGGTAATTTTAATAGATGAGAAGATGTATTATTGGTTTTTAATAGATTGTAGTTCTTGTTTTATTTCTAGAGGAGTTTGTTCTGTCCTTTGAATAACATTGCAGGATATCTATTCCTCTAGAATCTCTATAATAGATACATATTTGGATACTATTCAATCTAGTTCATACTTATATGCAATATGAACATATATGCAGAAAAATCAAATACACAAGAGCTTAAACTTACAAAGCAGAGTAAAATACGGGGTGAACTAAATTTATAGCACACAACTCACATCTTCTTCCTCTTTATGATTGGGTAGAACTCACCAATAAGATATTAACCAGCCCATGTGTTAGTTACTTCAAAAATCTCCTCAACAGTGTAGTAACCACCCTATTTATAGGAAATGATAAGGATCATTTAATACTTGCAAATTGTCCTTTGCACAGAGGAATTAGAATGTAGACTGAACTGTAACACCTTGCTACAAAAGATGGGTTGGTTGCAGAGAGATTTATCATTCTGTCCTAGTGTTTTCCAAGTGTAGGCCCTCTTTACTCTATTATGCATAGACATATGCAGAAAAAAAATCTATTTTTTAAATGATCTGACAGCAAACCCATATAACTATGCTCAGAAAAACAAGAAATCCTACAGTTAAATTTTGTGGAAAATGTGACCTGTTGAATGCCTGTGTGCCATAACTAGATTAATACAGACTGAAACAAAAAGAAAGACAGAACTGGCATTTCAGATCCTGACACTGCTACTGTCTCTCTCAAGACAAGCATCTGTAAGCTGAAATGTAACCCAAAAACATCATAAAATTGCTTCTTTTTAAGAACTACTCTAATTTGCCAATAAAAAACTGACAAACTTTTTTTAGAACAAGTATAAATTTAACATAAAGCATTTAAAAATTCAGAGAAGTTCTTAAGAGCTAACATCTTTGGATGATGTACTTGAATTTCTTATTCTCTCTTTTGTGCATTTCAGTGAACATCCTCTTTGTCTTGAATGCTTCCTAAAAGCACCGGCCCAGCCCAAGTGGCAGTAACAGTAAAGGAAACCTGGAAGGAATGGGCACTTTCAGAGTGAGTGAAATTTTCCTAGATGTATGAACCCTTCTGTAGAATTTTCCTTGGAATAACTATCTCAAGAAAAAAACAAAATACATGTTAATACAATATTGACAGAGATAACATTAACTAGGAAATTCTATTAATAATTAAATAATCAAAAATATTATTCCTTAGTTACTGTTATTGTTTTTATTTTTATCCTACCAGAATAATTAAGTTCCTTCAATGAGAGGCTTATGTTTCTTATATTTAGATCTTCTTTTGGAGTGCAAACGGAATTCATTATTTAGGCCAGTGTCCAATATATATTTAACAAATTACAGTTTATTGAAATTTCCTTTCCTGGATTTTGAAGAATTATACTATAAAGGCCATTTCAATCAACATATTTATATAATAAAACTTCTCAATGTATCAAAAACAACTTATTTCATAATGTTTCATAATGGTAGTGTCTATTTTTCCTACTGAAATATATACAGATTTTGTTTTTTAGGAGTTGGAAGTTTCCCCAAAGAGCAGCCCTCTTTGGGATAACAGGGACTTTCAAACTGTTACACAATCTCAGCATTCCCTGGAAGTATCTCAGGGGCTGATGGAGATGATACCAAAGACCCCTACTTCTGCTTTAACCAGAAAAATTGCACTTTCATTTATTTTACATATAATATGATCTTGTTTAAAAACATGTGAAAATCTAGCCTAATTAATCTGGCCAAAGAATTTATGACTTTTGTTCCCAAAACAAAGAATGTCATTACAAAGTGGAAAAAGGATATGAACAGACATTTTTAAAATGAAGACATCTGAATGGCCAACAAGTATATTAAAAAGTGCTCAACATCACCAATCATCACATAAATACAAATCTGAAACTACAGTGTGATAATACCTTATCCTAATCAGAAAGGCTGTTACTGAAAAGAAAAAAATAACAGATGTTGGTAAGGATGTTGAGAAAAGGGAAATCTTATATGATTTTGGTGAGAATAGAATGTAAATAAGTACAACCTCTATGGAAAATAGTGTGGAGATTTCCAAACAAACTAAAAGTAGAATTACCATTTGATCCAGCAATCCCAGTATTGAATATCTACCCAAAGGAAAAGAAATCAATATATCACAAAGACAAAAATTTGTTTCCTATCATATTGAGTCCCCCACTCAATAAATATAATATGAATATAGAAGTTTATAGGTTATATGCAGATATGATTTTATAGAATTAAAAAAACATCCTTTGTGTTAAAATAGCAATTATTCTCTTTTTATTAATGAAAAACAATGATTCCTAAAAGTTGATTATATTGTTTCAGGTTGTATAGTTAGTACTTGGTGAAGCAGAGACTCAAATCCAAATCTCTTACTCTCGGTTTGGTGCTTTCCTGGCATTGTAGTCTTAGTACCATTCTGGATGTAGACAAGGATATTACCAATTGATCTCTGCAATCAAATTGTCACATGGTTTTTTCCATGAAGATGAAGCAAACTTTAGTATAAAATGGGTTTTTCACAGGTTTTAGGTAGTGGTCAGTGAGTCTACTCATGTAAGCTCTGTGGATCATGAGAAATTATTTCCTGACCTAATCACCACGATGAACTCACTTAGTAATGGCAAAACAATATCTAATTCAAGATACGGTAAACATAGTCTGGCAAGTGTAACTGTAAGTATGTTAAAGTTTTAATTAGGCTTTTTGTTCCTTCTGTATTTTATGAGAACAAAACAGACAGTTTTGCTTATTAATGTGGGAAGTGTCCAGCACTGGAGATCAAAAAAAAAAAAAAAAAAAGAAAAAAAAGCTTCTGTTAACACTGATGGCTCATTTCCCAACTGTCATAAACTCCTAACCAGATTTAAAACATTCCCCTCCTAAGCTCAGCCATCTCAGACAGTAAAATATATATATTTGTTGTTGGTTTTTTTTGTTATTGCTTTTGAAAAGCAATAATTGTAAGTGGTTTTAATGCACTTGCTACATAAGGTTTCATCATCAAAGTTGAATCTTCTTGTTAAAAGAGAGAGAATGAACACATGAATAGTCATTTCTTTTAAATTGCTATTATTTTTTCTCAGAAGAACTCAAGAAAATCAATTCATTCAATTTGTATTATTAACAAAAAATAAGTTTTTCTGAGTCTTATGTACTAATTTAAGTTGACAATGTTTGAAAAAGTGATAATAAATGTGGGGAAAGTGGTTTTCTTTCAGAGAAGTGTCATGGAAATATAAATGATAAATTAGGTAACAAGGAAATGTTAATAAAAGGATGAAAGTAGAAACACAGAATTCTGTGTCAAATTACACTGCATTAGATAAACAAATTCAGGAATCCTGGTTTGACTGAGAATGTACTTAACCAAAGGCAGAATGTAAAAATGAACAAAAGAAACATATCCTAAAGAGCTGGAAGGATTGGAGTGACAGTTGGATAAATGAAATGTACCAGGAAGTGAAGCAATTGTATGTTTGAGCAAGTCAGGTGTCAAATCTACAAGGGACTGGATGTTATTCAGACTCTGAAAGATAGAGATAGAAATGTATTACCAAAAGAATAAAATCCGAAATAAAACTGAATGGGTTATCTGATTATTAAACAAGTTAAAGGTGTGAGATTTGCACTGAAAGTCAGCTTTACAGAAAAGGATATTTGATAACGTCCACCAAAATGCATAAGTCCAATCTTATATGAAATTTAAGCAGTTATTGATGTTGAACCTATGTAAATTTGAGCCTAATAAAATGGATGGATGTTTATTTCCCAAGGTAGCCTAGCCTGACAAAAATTCTGAAACGATAACTGTAATTTTCCACCCAAAGGGAGTTGTGACTCATTTATTTGAAAACATATTAAGTAAATAGGTTATGATTTAGTATGCAATGCTACATGTTCAGGTTGGTTACTGCAATACATTATAAGGAAGAATGTTGCATAGAAACACATGACGGTAAAATCATTCTGAAATATCAAGTTTGTTTTTTATAGTACAAATTCCTCATATATTTGGTATTCCAGGAAAATAAAAGTTACATATTGCTCCATTAGCTGAGTTGAGCCACCCCATTGCTTTGGCAGTTAATAACTCTGAACCATGTTCAACACCTTGGACAGGTGAAGACAATGATGAATATTTCATTTGTCTTAGGTTAGAGAAAATACCTTAAAATGAATGCAGCAATCTCAACCTGGTAATAACTCTGAATTTAATCAGAAAAAAAAATCCTGTTATCATTGGATACTTGACTACATAAATTAGTGAAACTAGTAATCAAAAGATTAGGAAAAACTTGATCACATTGAGGAAAAGTCCACTTTAAATGTCTGTCTCAACCAGAAAACTAGTATTTTTGAGCTTAGTTGCCTACTCTTATGAAAATGTAGCTGGACTATAAACTATTTCTTCCCAATCTACTATCCGGCACTTGCCTAAGCCAAAATCTTCAGTGTCATCTTGGACTCCTTTCCTCCTTAACATTCGCTAATTTTAGTCTCATCTGTGAACACCATATCCCTCCTGAATTATTGTAATCGCCCCTAACACTGATGTTTCTGCCTTCTGCCTTGCCCTTGACCAATGCCTGCATCGCCCTGCTGTGACGGAGGATGATAGCTATTACATTGTTGTTTTTGACTAGTACTTTTTCAATTATTTGTGCTAGGCCATATGGGTTTGAGTACCAAGAATAATGTTATCAACACTATTGAAACCTAATACCTAGCACTTATTATGCATTGGTTCAATATTTTTAAATTAATTAATGAATAGATGGTTAGATGGACGTTTGGAAAAGTCCTATGCCTATGTGAGAACAAAATTATAAATGATGATTAGCACAAAGAAATATTACCTCTAGACATAGAGGTGCATGCACTTTTGGTGTATCATAAAGTAAAACCAGTAAGGTCTATAGAAATTATGAATTTCAAAAGATAAATAAATGCCGAGTGTTTTCTATTCTGAAGTTAGAATGTCATGGCAGGCAAAGAGAAATAAAATGATTAATGTAGGATCTGGAAAAATGGATGGTGTATCCAAGCAAATAATCACAGATTATACTGTCTCCATTTCCAGCTTGACAAGTGGGATGTACCAACTCATCATGGAATCCTTGGCAACTATCGGTTTTAAAATATTTCAGGCTTTTAAAAAAAATTGTCCATCTTAACTGGCAGGCCATAAATAAATGTTGACATGGCATTACTCTGTGTCTGTTCCACTCCACCAATTTTTGGATTTTTTTTCTATACCCTGAGAAAGACAGTATAAGATAGCAAAGGAAAAGGTAGAAAGGAGATTTGTTTAAACTTTCTTGGGAGCTTAGTTACTGATTGGGATACTTGGCTGAAAAAGATTAATGATAACTGGAATGACTTAGGACTCTTCTTAATTGCTTTATCAATAAAATTACAGCAGAGATGAGCTAGTCCTAAAACACTATGCTTCTTTGGTGTGTTTCTTTAGACTTTATTAAGATTTGTCAAAGCCTAGAAGTGAAGATGGTCCTTTGTAGTCTTCTAATGTCTGATGAATTTTCAAATACTTCCAATCACATATTCTCTGGGGAGCAATTCAGTAACAACTTTGTTCAAGGGGCTTGTTGAGTTGACCTGTATATACCTGAAAAGGATGAATGCCTGTGAAAGTGCTATGTAAGCATATTACTAATCCCATTTGGGATCACTAATTACTAATCCCATTTGACAGCACCTCAGAATATTATAATCCTTTCAACAATTGTACAATTTATCAATCAAAAATAAAATTAATTTATTTTCATTGTTAGGTTATATGATGTTCTGATGGTTATAAAAACTAAAGATGTAAGATAAAGACAGGTAAAATTAGAGGATAAAAGAAAAAAGACCAAATAAAGATAAGTAGCTATAATTCCAAAAATGATCATGTATCACTTGTTTCCTATAGTGGAACACTCAGAGAAACTCATTAATAATAATTTTGATAAAATAAATCGGTCAGAGACTGTCTCTATGTCAAGTTAGCAGGGTTTGGGAAGCATCAAATATTCAGTCGTGAGGCTATTGAAGTACTTTGTAGCAAATTGTTTACATTAATTTTTATGTTTTACTTAGTCATTCAACCTATTTATAAATGCCAATATGAAAAAGAAGCCAAGGTTGATTATTTAATTCATAATTCTCAAGAGGAATTTTGCTGTTAGAAGCTTAATATCAACTCATATCTAGCCTGAAGAGATTCTTTAGTCACTTTTCTAAAGAGTGTTTAGAATACAAAGGTTCAATTTTCATCATTTTAGTACTTTCGAAGTCTGTGTAGATAGCAATGTAAAAAAAAAAAAAAACCAAAGATCTTACTTATGCTACATAGATTTTCAAGGAACTGTGGAGAATCCCCAACGTAGCTAGCTCCTTGGATTTCACCAGCTGTTATATGAAACTTCTTTCTCTAAAAAAATGTGGAAAGCTAAATAATCAATTCCATAGCATATCTTCTGAGCTTAAAGACAGTAGCATTCCAGTCTATTTTGTATAAGTTGCACTAATGACTATTCGATAGACCATACAACTACTGGGTGAATACAATGCTAGAGCGTTGGGACTTATTAAGTTATTGTTTACATGAAGTCAGTAGCACAGAAATTTAGGTAACTTAACTCCAAAAGTACACGAGCAGAAATTATAATCTCCAAGTACAGAATTGGGTAAGCCCCAACAACTAAATCCATCATAGATGATGGAGAAAATGTCTCCATGATCCTTTGAATGATGCAGCGTATTCCATTTTTTAATCTATTAATCTACATAGATTTATTGGCCATCTGTTATGTGCACAGCACTATGCTGTCTCTTTTTGTTTGTTCATTGGGTGTTTTACTTTCAGTACATACTCTGAGGAGAGAATATAATTTCATAGTTCTGTTTTCTCAGCTGCCAATTAGTCATAGGATCCCGTTTGCCATATCCCTGTGAAACAGGAGCATCCTGTTTTAATTGAAAAATAATGTTACCAGTTGTTCACTACCTTTTTAACTATCTTCCTTTTAATGGAGATATTCTAATTCTAAATAATCTCTTCCTCACATTGAACAGAAATATGCCCCTTTAATATGCTGTCTTTGTGCTGACCCCTAGAGCCAGAGATAACTTCTAATTTGCTAAAATATGACAGTTTTTTCCAATATTTTGGAATACTCTTGTCACTTCCCTGATCAATTTAGTATTCTGAATATTAAGCAGACATGACTCCCAGATACTTCGCTTGAGTCAGCGTTACTTTGCCTCTTCACCTCCCAAAACACTGCTAAACTCCAGATGTAGCTAGAAAATTAGAGCAATAATTAATATGTGGATTATCTGATGGCTGCTTGGGCTAGGACGGTTCCAGAAAGGTGGCAAGAAGTGTTTGGATCCAAGTATAATATAATAACAGAAGCGATGGGATGCTTTTCAAGGTGGGAGTGTGATGTATGAAAGAATAAAATAAAGAACGATGCTACTATTTGCCTAGATGACTAAGATAATGGAACAACTACTGCTAAGTCAGGAAATATGAAGAGAACTGCAGGGTTGAGAGTGAAGTAGGAGGCATCAGAAACTCAGTTTTAGAAATATTAACTTTGAGAAGCCTATTCAACACACAACCAGAGATGTTGGATAGGGCACTGAATGTATATTTGGTGTTTAGTGACAAAAAAAACTTTGATAAGGCTAGAGAAATAATTTTGAATAAATCACCCCAAATAGAAGATATTTTTTGAGCCATGAAACTGACAAATATACTAAATGAGTAAAAGGAGTTGAAAATTTAAAAAATACAGCATGTTTAAGTACATACATAAGTAGTAAATTCTTAAAGTACACACATAAACAGTTATCTATGTTTACTGAAAAAAGAGACATTGATTATATTGATTCTGCCTTTTAACAAATTCATTCATACTTACAGTCCAGGTAAGCTCAACTAACTCTATCATACTCCAATTTTACTTAACCTGCTTCTGAATTCGTTTGGAACTGAAAATAATGTAGCTGCTCGTTAAAAAACAGAGCAGAATTTGATTATCCTGAGTACTCAGGGCAGTTGGGTACGGAAAGCAATGGAATGCTCTTCATCTGGGAATGGAATCTAAAAGAAGCCAAAAATAGTTTTGGGCTCACAAATTATTATACATTCAGGCTTGAGATTTTAACAGTTAATGTTGCCACATTAAAGTGATCTGTTTTCTGTTACTTTACAAATAAGTACATTTAGCTGTTGTTGTAAAGAAATAAGACAGGGAATTGGGAATGAAAGGTCGAGATAATAAATCTGCTCACACAAACCCTGTCTATCCAGGTACTATTGATTTTATTGTCTATATCTGCTCCAAACATTTCCTGTAATAACTTTAAAGCTTATCAATCAAACTTATTCTATACATAAAACATGTACAAGGCAAAGTGAATAGGAAATCCTTACTGTCTTCAGAATTTACAGTCCTGCCTACTTAGTGGTATTTTGTAATCAGTAACATATTTCACATAGGATGGTTAGTACTAGATCTGGAAAATGACTCTTCTGAGTCTGGTCATATAATTTTGATCATTGTGTCTTCAATGCTGAGCGAGCTCTACCCATGAAATTATAGTGTGAACTATTTTCATGGATTCTATTAAAAATTAAATTACTAATGACTTTAAGCTAAATCAGACAAAAAACCAAAAGTTTTAAGTAGAAAATTTTAATTCAATTATATCAAATTGAAAATCTTAAAGCAATATCATAAACAAAGCTAAAACTAAGCATTAAAAATATTTGAAAGATGTATAGTAGATAAAAACCAATATTGAGAACATATTTACAGTACTACATTATATATGTATGAAGACAGTCCTTAGTAAAGGATATAAACTGGAAATTCACAAAAGATAATGCATGAATGGTCAATTAACAAATGGTAAGATGTTCAATTTCACTAATAATCAGGGAAATGCAAATTAATAATGAGATACAATATCTTATCCATTGAAACTGGGAAATGTATTAGTTTAACAATCCCAAGTGTAAACAAAAGTACCGGTAAATAGGCATTCTTAAACTTTGGTGATGGAGTAGAAATTGGTATAATCTCTTTTCACAGCAATTTAGCAATAATTAGTAAAGTTGGAAATTTCCATACTCTACAACTCAGCATTTCTCTTCTGAATATATTAGTCTTGAGAAACTTTTGAACATATGTTCAAGGAGACATATTCACAAATATCTATTGTGACATTGTTGAGATTTTAAAACTAAAAGCAATCTACATGTTATCAACAGATGAATATGTATATAAATTATGGTATACTTATATGATGGAATAGATATCCCAAGTATAATGCTACCTGAAAATAAGTTAGTTCTCTGTTAGCTGGTAAAAATATTATGATCTTGATAAGGTGATAAAAATGTATCACATTAAATTTTAAAACTCACAAAATATTATCAACTCTCATGGACATATCTATGTTAAAACATATAAAAATGTAAAGATGAATAATAAATAAACTTCATGATAGTGACTGCCACTAGAAAAGAAAGAAGAGAAATGGGTCTGGCGAAATATAGATCAGAGTACTGCTGAGTTTTTTTAGTTAAAATATGATCAGAAGCAAATTCTGTGAAATGCTACCATTTATTAATTTCAGATGGTAGTATAGGCAAGTTTATCATATTAATATACTGTCTGAGTGGGTTGAATTTTTCACAGTTAAGTATTTTGCAAAGGAAATTATACTTATGCACTTCCATTAAATGTGAATTTAGGAATTATTGTTACATTACACATACATTTATAACTGCATGTGTTTATTACAGTATTTAGTGCTGGTATTATTTGCCCACTTCAAAAAGGTTACAGTAGAACTACCCCTTTACTGGTCATGTTTTAAACCCAATATCAAAAATTTTAGCTGATATGCATTTTGCCTAAATTGTGTATGTTTCTGGTAACTTTGACCCACCTCTGGCCTGCATGTCTTGCTTGGTAGCTCCACACAATCATAGTATAATCCTTACCCCTCTCTGACATTCACAGATTTTCTATCCTTCTCTGGGATTCTGGCCTAACCAGAACTTTGTCATCACTCCATTTATTCTTGTTTACTTTTTGTACTTTGACAGGTCTAAGAGAGAAGGCAGATGCTCCCTGGCTGTCTTTTATAACTGGAAATCCATGCCCACATACTTCTTCTCCATATCTCGTGTATCAACACAGGTCCCATCTCTTCCCAACTCTTAAAATCCATTCTGGACACGAACCTCTAGAACTCACAATTGATTGTCAGCAAATTTCTCTATGTTCTCTACCAATTCTTTGCAAATTCCCTTTACCTTCTTTCTTTACTTGACATCTGGCCCTCTCCTGGATATATGCATTCTTCTGTAGTCTTTTTAAATGGTGGCTTTCTCACTCACACCTTATTTGGCAGGTCCTCCTTGTTTTTAGTTTCTATCTCTAGACAGTTACTCCTCCATCTTCCTTAAAATCTTTAGCATATGTCAGCTCAGGCTTCATACTCTATTGTTCTTACCCTTCTCATTGCAGGTGTTTAGATGCCAGTGAGTGACTTCCCTCCATACCTTGGAGATTTTAGCTCTTGACTCACTGTCACTCAAAAAATTTGTCTTGTGTCTTTCTTGATTAATTTAATATCCTCATGAATGGTTCTTTCAATCCTCTGCTCCCTCAGTTTTTGAATTCATTACCTCCAATATCCTTGACCTTCAGCAATTCCTGTATCCCATCCATAACCTAAATTCCCATTCTCTGACCACCATCTCTTATTCTCTGACTTCAAAATATTTTACTCCTACCTGACTCTAACACCCGTTGATTCACTTCAACTATTTTCCCTATCCCTTACCACCTCCATCTCTACTTCTCTCAATATTCACATAAGGTATTGGAATCTATCATAAAATTACTCCCTTGCTTATATCATCAAGCTTTTATGCCTCTCTCTTTTCCTACACAGTCATGTAAGATATTACAATATTTAGGTCAATGACCAGTGATGGTCAATACAATGGTAGTTCCATAGATTATAAAAAATTATTTTTACTGTACCTTCTCTGTGCTTAGATATGTTTAGGTACACAAATACTTACCATTGTATTACAATTGCCTGCAGTATTCAGTACAGTAACATGAAGTGGATGCTGGTAGCCTAGGAGTAATAGACTATACCATATAGCCTAGGTGTATAGTAGACTATACCATACAAGTTTGTGTAAGTACACTCTATGTTGTTTGCACAATGACCAAATGACCTAATGACACATTTCTGAGAGCATATCCCATTATTAAGCAGCACATGACTGTATGTCTCTGGCAAAACTACAAACTTGGTTAAATCTAACTTTCCACAGATTTTGCACATGGGCTGCTAGACTTTCCTGGGAAAAACAAATAAAATCCCTTTTCCTGTCTTTTCCATCTCCTAGAGGTCATCTGCATTTCTTTGCTCCTGGCCCTCTGCCTCCATCTTCAAAGCCAGCAATGGTGGGTGGGGTCAAGTTCTCAGATCACATCTCTCTGACCCACTCTTCTTCCTTTTCTTTCATTTTTTAAGAACTTATGTGATTAGATTGGGTCCAGATAGGTAATCCAAAATAATCTCCCCACCTAAAGGTCCTTAATTACATCTGTGAAGTCCTTTTTGCCCTGTAAGGCAATATATTTACTGGTTCCAGGATAAGTACATAGATATCATTGGGGGACCATTTTTCTTCCTACCACAAATGTCTTGGCAGCACTATGGAGCCACTTAAAATGAATGGTCATCTATACAAGTGGGAAACTCAGTCACACACATTTTTCCCAAACCTGTTCCTTCCTCACACTTACTCATTTTACAAATGGCAACTGTGTTTCTCCATTGTTTATATCAAATTACTTTGGATTATCCTTGACTCCCTTCTTTCACGTGCAATCCGTTAGCAAATGCTGTCAGCTGGCTCTAGCTCTTTCTTCTAAATATATCTAGAATCTTATTCCTTCTCACCCATCTACCCTCCCTTATTTCTCCCTTATTCATTCAACCTCCATCTAACTCCTAGATTACTGCAACAATCTAGTGATTAATCTCACTTTTTCTGCCTTATCTGTCTAAAGTCAGTTGTTTCTACAACAAACAAAATTATTAACTTTTAAAACCTAAATCTGGTAAGATTCCTCTGCTTATAAACCTCCAGTAGCCTATATCACTCACAGAAAAAGCTAAAATTCTTACAATAACCTACAGGGTTTAGCATCATCTTCCCCTACATTGCCGTTCTCATCTCCTATGATTCTTCCTCTTGCTCAGCTGGTCTATATTCACTGGGCTCTTTACTGTTTTCATACACCTAAGCATTCTCTCACCTCATGGTCCCTGCATTTGTTCTCCTTACCTTCTGAAATTTTTCTCCTGACATCAACATTGCTCACTCCCTTATTTACTTCAGGTTCCTGTTTACCTACATAAAATAACCACGCTTCCTCCCTCCTACCGGCCCTCCCCATTTCTCTTATCCTGCTTTATACTTCTCCATAGGACTAACTAGATACTCACTTGTCTGTTTAATTATGGTTTGCCTCCAACACAGACAATACGCTCTTTGAGATAAAAGACTTTTTCTCTTTTGATTTTTCCTGTATTCTTAGCATTCAGAAAAGTGCTTGGAAAATAGTAGCGCTCAATAATAATTTTTTGAATGAATGAAAACGTAATATTTCCTTTCAATGGTGCATATTCTCTTTGCAAAATACATTAACAATTATTGTGTATTCAAGAACATTGACAACACCAAGAGGATGTTTATTTCTAAAATAATGGCTTTCAAAATTTGAGAGTAGGTGGTGAGAAGAGGGTGATATAATCCTTACACTAAATCTTCTATTTAGCTTGTATATATTCACAAGCAACCCAAAACTATCAAAATCTCTTTGAGCTTTCCTATTTGAATGCTGAGAAATCTCAGACTTGCTGTTAATACTTCATGAGCCAGATGACATTGGCAAAGTGATGGTTGCTCTGGACCAAATTGTATCCCCCGCAAAACTTAGATGTTGAAGGCTTAGCCCCCAGTATGATGGTATTTGGAGGTGGGCCCTTTGGGAGATAATTAAGGTTGAACGAGGTAATGAGAATAGGGCTGTCATGATGGGATCAGTGACTTATGAAGAAAAAGAAGGAAAAGAAGCAAGAATTGGAGTCAGGGAAGATATTTCTCTGCCATGCAAAGACATGACAAAAAGGCAGCAATCTATAAGCCAGAAAAGAGGGCCTTACCAGGAACAGAATTGGCCGACACCTTTATCTTGGACTTCCCAACGTCCAGAATTGTGAGTAATAAAGATCTGTTATTTAAGCCACTCAGTCTATGGTATTAATATTCTGTTATAGCAACCCAAGCAACCTAATACAATGGTCATGGTTAACTACTGGGTTGTTAAAGGATTGTCATGAAACAATAGTTTAAAGACAGGTAGCAAAACAGTTTTAATATTGTCCTTATCGTGTCTTAATAATTCATAGATTGAGTAATTCCAGAATAGATCATTATACATTTGGATATTCATTGTATGCTTTATATATTTTATTTTATTATCAGCTGAATAAAAGTGCTTGTCCTAACTTTAGGCATTATTTGGCATGAGCATCTAGGTATATATTCACACAGAAGAACTAGATGCAGAGACTATAGTATTGATTATTTTATTTTGCTGCTCTGAAATATGCAAAATGCCATTTATTGATATTATTGAAAATTTTTTGGTCGCAGATGTCATTTATCTTGTATTTCCTAATACTTTCTCCTGCACTAATGCTGGTTTTCACTGATTTAGTATTCTATAAATATCTGTTGAATGAATGGACAAATGAATGGATCACATGAAAACAAAATATTTACTTTCTGTAACTAATTCCTTAAATATAATACACATCTGTTGTATCATTATATATCTCTTTCCATAATGTAAAATATATTATTAATATTTTTTTTAAAATCTCATCTAGTTCATTAAAGTGAAATATTTCCTGTTCCAGAAGCTTTTTAATGTCATTCACTTATAAAAGCTCTCATTGGGATTTGGGTGACATACTATAATTCAGAATAAAATAGGACAAAGTAAAAAGAAAGACTTCTTTGTAAAATTTGCTTTTTTCTTCATAAAAATTGCTTTGTTTAACCTTCTAATGAATCAGGAATATTAATCTCATTCTAGAGAAGAAGAAATTGAGGCCTCGAAGGAGTGACTTGCCCCAAATAGTAAGAAAGAGTGTTCAAATCTAGGATCATCTGACTTCATTTTCCTTTCACAACAACAAGCTGCCCCCCAGGCCTTACTTCCCTCCTTTTCTGACATAAATACAAATATAGATACATATGGAGTTTCTTCCAGAATTTTCCTCAGATAGGGAGGAGAGGAAAGTCATGATCAAACCTATCTTTTCCTGGAAATATATCTGATTTAATCTATATGATCTTATTTTGGTTTCCATCTAAAATAAGCTTCACTATTTCTGAGCTGAATTTTTACTCCATTCCACAAAATTGTCACTTATCCATGTTTTACTTGGTTCCGAGTTCTGCATTAACATGGTCTCCTCAGATTTTAAACTTTAAAACGCAATATATATTCCCACGGAGTATATGTGATCTATATTACATATATATGTAATTATTTCTTTCTGATTAAAAGAAAACATGTTCCTTAAAGGTAAAGAAAAGCACCACCAGAAAAACTAAATTCACTTATCATCCAACTACCCAGAAATAGACACTATTAACATTTTGGTGTTTTCAGTCTCATATTCTATACATATATTTGCAAATTAATATATGCTTTTATTTCCAAAATTGTTTCATACTCTACTTATATTTGTCTCTACATTTGATTATGTCATGTTATTAAATTCATCTTGTCATCTTATTTAATTGTCCATCTATATTCATGAAGGAGATAAATCTGGTGTCTCTACGCATTTGTGTTTGTATGTATATGTGAATATGCATGTGTGTATATGTGTGTATGCATGTGTGTGTATGTGTATGTATGTGGAACAGTGTGCTACAACTGGCTTGTACCAGTGAGAACTGTATGAGAACCACTTGTGAGTATTGTTTTTTCTTAATTCACTTTCAGGTAAGTCATGTGGGTAGTTTGAAAACCATGGTGGGGGCCGGGTGTGGTGGCTCATGGCTGTAATCCCAGCACTTTGGGAGGCCAAGGTGGGTGGATCACCTGAGGTCAGGAGTTTGAAACCAGCCCAACCAATGTGGTGAAGCCCCATCTCTACTAAAAATCCAAAAATTAGCCAGGCATGGTGGCGCGTGCCTGTAATCCCAGCTACTCAGGAGGTTGAAGCAGGAGAGTCACTTGAATCCAGGAGGTGGAGGTTGCAGTGAACTGCACCACTGCACTCTAGCCTGAGCGACAGAGCAAGACTCCGTCTCGGGGGGGAAAAAAGATAAAAAAAGAAAATTATGGTGGGAATAGCCACATCTGGCAAATAGGCAGTTGCTATAAATCAGTGATTTTAAATTTCTTATATTCCAGAGAATCACCTTTTCAGCACATAGTAAGGTTTGAGTGTAAAGGGTATGCTAACATAATAAAAGAAGATTCCTATACTTTCATGTTCTGGAAACATACACACAGCACATACATATCTGTTGCCTGATACAGAGAAACAGGACCTCTTATGCATTGTTGATGGTAATGTAAAATGCTACAGCTACTCTAAAAAACAGTATGACACTTTTAAAGTAAATATTCACTTACCATCTGACTCAGCAATTTTACCCTTGGGAATTTTTTTCCAGAGAAATGGAGACATATTTTTGTACAAAAACTGACACATAAATGTTAGTATCGGCTTTAGTCATAATAGCTTCAAACTGTAAACAACTGAAATATCCTAGTAAGTGGTTAACTGTAGTGCATCCATAACATGGACCGCTACTCCGCAATAAGAAGAAATAAGTTATTGTTGCACACAATAACCTGGCTGAATTTCAAGAGAATTATCCTGAATGAAAATAGGCAGTCCCAAAATGTCACTTAATTTTTTATTCTAATTATATGGCGTTCTTGAAATAACAGAGTTGTAGAGATGGAGAACAGATTAGTGGTTGCAAGGCATTAGGGATAAGCTAGAGAAAGAGATAAGACTGAGTATAAGAGACAGCATGAAGAAGCCTTCTGGTGATGAAATGATTCTGCATTTTCTCTATGGCAGCAGTAACATGGGTCTACACATGTAAGAAAATTGCAGAGAACAAACAAATTAATACATATAAAACTGGTTAAATTTTAACAAGATATATGGAATGTACCAACATCATTTTCCTAATAGTTATATAAGATGTTACTACTGAGGGAAACTGAGTCCAGAGTAAATAGGACTATCCTGTATATCTTTTTTATTATTTTTTGTACAACTGTAATTTTTCAAAATAGTCTTTTTAAAAAGAGACCTGCTGCACTTACAGAGATTTCGTATGCATTTGTTTGCTAATAGGGTTATTTTGCGAATGTTGTCGTAACAAAATACCACTGTCTCAGCAACTTAAACAACAGTTTATTTTCTGGCAGCTTTGGAGACTGGAATCCCAAGATCAAGGTGCTAGTAGGTTTGGTTTCTTCTGAAGCCTCTCTTCTTGGCTTGCAGGTAGTTACCTTCTTGTTGGGTCTTCATATGATCTTTCTTCTATGCATGTGCTTCTGGTGTCTTTCTGAGCATCCAGATTTTGCCTTCATATGAGAATACCATTAAAATTGAATTAGGGCCCACCTTCATTGCCTCATTTAATTTCACTGTCTCTTTAAAGGCCCTGTCTCCAGTAAAGTCACATTCTGAAGTACTGAGGGTTAGTGTTTCAGCATGTGAACTCTAGGAAGAAGAGACATAATTCAGCCCATACTACTAAAAATCCATAGAGAAATTGATTCCCTATTTCTCATAATAGATTCATAAGAAATAAACGCCTTATATTGTCATCAAATATCAGTTTGAATCTGGAGCTAGAGGCTGTGGCTGGAGATTAAGCCATTTGTGGTCAGTGCTTTTTTCTTTCTTTCTTTCCTTCTCTTTCTTTCCTTTTCTTTCTTTCTTTCATTCTTTCGTTCTTTCTTTCTTTTTTGCTTGTTTGTGGCTCAGAAGACAAATCCTAAAATTACCTCCTTAAAATATAATTCATATTGATGCTATTTTTCTATTCTACTCAATGAGACAACTATCCCAAGATTATAGGTGAAAGTCTGGCCAGAGTTGGGGCGGTTCATTTAGTGTAGTGATTCAACCTTATCAGGAAAATTGTCCACTCACCCAAGAAGTCATGGTTGTCTGGATAATCTCTCTGAAATGTAGGGGGACCGAAAACCCAGAGGTCTGATGCTCACTGTCTCCCTTGTAACTATTGCAGTTTCCAGTAAGAAACCACATTCATGTATGTATTCTTTCTTTGAGTCATTAAAACGTCATTTCACTTTTGACCGCCTTTCAAATCTGTACGTATTGCTTTATCTCTCAACATCTAAAATTGTATATTTATAAGAATCTCTGTAGCCAAAAGATATTCCTTGAAACATCAGGCCATGCAGTTTTTTCATAGCTTCATATCTCTCTATTCGGCAAACATTTTGAGTGTTTGCTGTGTGTCTGTCATTTTCTAGGTATGTACAGGTGCTGACTACAAGAATACAAACATTTTTGACATCCTTTGTCCACAAGATAGTTACTATATCTTGTATTGATATAGTATATATATGATGTGATTTATAGTTAGAAAAGATAATTGTTAAGCATTTAGGAAATAGCTTAATTGATAACTTATTTTGGCTTATCTTCACCCAGTTTTAATATTGGTGAAAGGTATCTTCTCTCTTTTTTGTGCACTGTGACTTATATACACATGTACACACATAATATGGTATTTATAATGCTGCTTCTGTGAAAAAATGTAAACAACACTATTCTCAGGTTAAGTTTTCCAGCCGTTTAACTTTATGATCATTCCATGTTGTAGAAACACAAAGAATGCCAAATTTAATGTTTTGATAGAAATACAATATTTGCCGTTTGTTGATATGTTCATCTATCTGAAATCTGAAGTATCTTTTCTACATATAAAGACATTGTATAAGCATCATCAACATTATACTTGGGATACATGCATATAGAAATGGTCTGTGATCTAGAACATAGAATGTTCCATTCTTACTCCATTTCTGATTCTCTGAAAACCCGCATTTGTTGTGGTTTATAACTAGTGCAACAAATTAAAGGCCAAACTAAACAACAGATTCACAAGAGATAAATGTCTTATATTGTCATCAAATGTCAGTTTGAATCTGGAGAACACTAGAGGCTGTGCCTGGAGATTAATTTAAGCCATTTGTGGTCAGTGATTCATTGCTCTTGTCTAAGAAACAATGACATATTGAAAAATGAACTGATTTTTTTTTCTCTCTCTCTGTTTCTTTGATTCATTGTACTAGCATTTTATCTCTCCTTCATATTTAATTAGTTACATTGCAATAGGCAGAGAATAGAAGTGATTCTTCTAGTGATTTTGTTCTATTTGTCAATCTACTTATATTTAAAAGATACAGATTCCAGTACAAGAATCATGTCAAAACCATTTAGCATTTAATCAATTTATCAAATACACATATAAATACTTTTTCTAACTGCAAATTATGTATAGATGAGGCCAAATTGACACTGGAAAAGGAAATAGAAACAAATTACTTTTTAATAAATGAAAAGATAAATTTGTGTTTTAGAATTTTTTTATTATACTTTAAGTTCTGGGGTACTTGTGCTGATCATGCAGATTTGTTACATAGATATACACGTGCCATGGTGGTTTGCTGCATCCATCCATTTTAGAATATTTCATACAGTATTTTTCTATAAGACTATACTTAAAATTTTAAAAAATAATGTTGGTGTTTTAAATAAATACCTTAAAAAGAACAATTTCAAAGATAATTAAAATTCTTCATAAAAACTGTATTGCTTAGAAGGATCTTCTTAAAACTACAACCTAATGAAAAATAATATAGCAATAGTATTTTATTTTCACTAGCACTTGTCAAATTTTAAAGCATATTCATAATCATTTCCATTAAAGTAGAAGATAATCATTGCACCTGACAATTTTCAAAAAAATTAAGTATGTGGTTTCTCAACATCATATGCAATTTAAATTCAACCTAATGACATCAACTGGAAAAAAAAAGATGTTCATCTGTTTTTCCTTTATCTCTTTTTCACTGTTGAGCAAGAAACATCATACTCTTTAACACTGAGCAAATATTTCAGACTCTTTGAAGTAGAAAAACCTAAATGTGGAGGTACTAATAACCCATAAATGGATCTGTTAAGAGTGGCTTATAGATCCTTATTTTAAAGAGAACCCTAAAATTCTAACAGGATATTCCTTAATTATCATTGCACCTTTTGGTCCTAAACTCCAAACATCACTGCTACCAAGTCAGATGGAATTACTGGATTTAAATGGTAGTTTCTTCTTTCTGGAATATGGATTTAAAATATTATATTAGAGTAGAGATTATTTTAAGGGTAACATCATAATGCTATATATGGCTTAAATGTTTGTGTGTTTTATTTAGGAAGTTTACTTTTGAAACGAATATAGTATATGTAGTTCACAATTCAACCAGCCAAATGCATTAACATTATGCCACTATACTATAAAATCCTTGTGTTTTATTAAATACACACATGAGCACATATTTCAAATATTGTCAGTATAGCCCAAAGGTCTGCCAGTTGGTGCAGTTCCTAAACGTAAAGCTTATCTATTTGTTCTTCAAATTTGTTTAATAGAGATTATGTTTTGTTCATTTTATAACAAGGATAGAATACGAAATAAATTGTTTTTAATTTTATAAAACCTAAACATCAATTGCCTATTAAAATAATGCACTCTTGACTAAGTGATCCTAGTTTGTACTCTTCTAATATATCAGCAATTGTTTTATTAATGACTCAGCTTTAAAAGCATTTAACTTAGCTTTCTAGAACTGGGGTTAAAAATCAACAATCCCTTGCTATTTATAAATTCCATTTGTGAGAGGAGACATGTACAGGAAGTCTGAGGAGTGGCCAAGGGCATTAAATATCATCACATAAATGTTTAGTGTTGGTATATATTAGACAATTAATATGTATTAGCTCTCCTTAATTCTTGGACCTAAGTGTTTACTGCTGAAAACATCACAACACAAGATTATATCAGTACCATTTTACAGACTAGGATACAAACAACAATTTTGGAAGTCTATAAAAATGCTGGATATAGGAGAATAAACTTCTTGCATTTCTAGTTCTCCAAGTGTTATCTAGTCATCAGGTAGCCTTGGTATTTTGGTTTTCGTTTGTCTTACTTTTGTGTATTCACATCTGAAGGAAGTTATTTGCTGAACTATAACTTAGAAGATAATTTTGATGAAAGGATTTATTAAATCAATGGTTTTATAATCCATGAAGAACAAGTCTAAGCTAGACTTTCAGGTTCAGGATGCTAGTATTATTTCATCTCCCCTCTTCTTTCACCATACATGGTGCATCCACAAATAGAATGAACTAACCAATATTCCCAGATAATAGATAATTTTAGGTATTTTCTGATCAAATACAGCATACACATATTCAATTCTGATTACTAAATAGCTTCCTTATAAACCCATCAACTTCTTCTTGTATGTAATCAATAGTGAACAAAAGTAAACTTTCTCAGAGGAATTATTGTAATGACCTGGAACTAGTTAAGCATCTAGGTATATTCTTGGGCATAATTTTTACTGATCACAAGGTAAAACATAATTTTTTATTAAAAGACATTATTTTTAAGAGCAGTTTTAGGTTCACAGCAAAATTAAGAGGAAGATATAGAGATTTCTCACATACCTTCTACCCCACATACACACAGCCTCCCCCTCACCAATAACCCCCATTGAGAGTGGTACATTTGTGACAATCGGCAAACCTACATTGATATTTCATAATCACCTGAAGTCCATAATTTACATAAGGTTGACTCTTGATCTTGTACCTTTCATGGGTTTGGACAGATGTATAATGACATGTATCCAGCAATACAGTATCTCACAGTTTTCCTTGCCCTAAAACTCCACCGTGTTTCACCTATTTATCGCTTCCTCCTCCCACACCCTGGCAACCACTGCTTCCCAACAGCTATAAACATCCCTGTTCGGTGGATCTCCAGATGTGGATGTAAGTTTTCAACTACTTTGCATAAATACAAAAAAGTTCAATTGCTGGGTTACATAACATGAATTTTTTTAAACCACATAGTCTATGGTTTCAGAAATTTTTTCTTTCATAAACAAATTTGGTTCAGAAAAATAGATAATACTGTGTTTTATGCATGTACCCCTCTTAATAACTGATATCACAAATATGTATCAAATGATTTAATGTCCTGTTTTGTGACAGTCTTTAAGACAGTCAGTTAACTGATTTTTAAATAAATTTGAAAGCCTTTTTAGATAGTTGTGGAATTCAATAATGCTTACATTTTTAAAAATGGAATTAAATCTCATTTTAAATAAAATGACAAACCCCAATAGCTTAATGAAAATAAACTTGGATGCAAGTTTTAGCCTTCTGGTGGAATCCTGCCAGAAAAGCTTTCACTAGATAACAATCACTGTAATTATAGTAGCAACTGACAATGGCTTAAACATGACCCACACACATCCTTTTAAAATCACAAAGCTCTTAAACGGTAACGTGGTCAATGACAGGGTTATGGGTATGACTGTAAAAAGCCAGGGTGACAAGAAAGGGAAAAGCAGGTGGCTCATACAAAGAAGACTACCAAACCTGCTGGGATAATTTAGATAATTAATTATGTCCTTGAATCGAAAGGGTTCTTCTATGCTTGACGTGTTTTTCCACTCTTTTTAATTTTACTTACCATTTTAGAAAACTTAAGTGATATAACTGATTTGAAATTAAGCATAAGTGGTGTTTTGATGTGGCCCCTTTCTTTATATTTCTTCAGTTTATATTATTAAAAACTTGCAATCAACTGAAAAATTTTAAAAGAAATTTTATAATTCCAGTAGTAGATGCTTTATTAAACTAATGTATAGATGTAGTTATCTTTTTTAGTAAATTTAACTCATATTCACTATATATACATGTACACACGTATGTAGTATGTGTATATGTGTGCATGACTTGTAACACACACATGTATACACTCATACATGTACATAAATACAGATATATGTGTGTACATATACATATATAAATACACATATATATATTAAATATAACCAAACATCTATGTTGCTAGGGAATTTGAGTAAATATGGAGAGTGAATAATTGGACATAAAAAATGTAAATTAATGGAAACACAAATGTTGACTACACAAAGTCCAAGGTAAGAATTTCAGCAGTGAGCTATTTACATGTTTGTAAGTTGTCCAAGACTACAAATTGAACCACTGGTGTTTCTGGGAGGAAACAGTGTTTTGCTGTGGTATAGAATAATGTTCTGAATTTGACATTTAATAATCAGATAATACTTGCTATTTCTCAAAAAAAATCCTATATTCAAATATTTCTATAAAATAGGAAACTAGAGTATAAAAGTCAAGAATGGAATCAATGCCCCAGTTAAGCAGTTAAATCACTCAAAAAGTCTAGTTAGTATGATCAAGACCCTGCTTTTTTTAGTATGTCCTATTAAAATAAATGAAAAATATCAAAGTAAAGGAAAAATCAACCTTATGCAAAGTAGAAATAATTGAATTCTACCTACTCTTTAGACCTTAGTAATTGAAGCATTCACTTTCTAACTTGGATAACCTCATCAACTGTTTTCTACTTTATGTCTTTTCATTTTCCATGAGCTCTTTGTCAAATACAATCCTATCTTTTCTCGCATTCTAGACTTTTCAGCATAATTTTTAAATCTTCACATAAAAATGCCTTCCCAATTAATTTTGCCCCATTCTGATGTCTCACTTCATCCAGCATTTACATTCCATGTTACTTTACATATACTTAAATGTTTTTAAATTTTTCTTAAGGAAATTAGAAAATCTATTAAATTGCTAAAGAATTATTTTTTATTATTTACTATTTAAAACACATATGTTTACTAATAATTTGTATTAGTTTGTTTTTTTGCTGCTGATAAAAACATATCCAAAACTGGGAACAAAAAGAGGTTTCATTGGACTTACAGTTCTACATGGCTAGGGAGGCCTCAGAATCACAGCGGGAGGTGAAAGGCACTTCTTATATGGTGGCAGCAAGAGAAAAATGAGAATGAAACAAAAGGAGAAACCCCTGATAAACCTCTCAGATCTCATGAAACTTATTCACTATCACGAGAATAGCACCAGAAAGACTGGCCCTCATAATTCAATTACCTCCCTCTGGGTCCCTCCCACAACATGTGGGAATTCTGGGAGATACAACTCAAACTGAGATTTGGGTGGGACACAGCCAAAGCATATAATAATTATTTAGCATTATAAAACAAAGGCATTGCATTACAAACAAGTTAATTTTTCTTTCTCCTAGAAATGTCAGAATAAATTCTATCTTAACAGCTACACAATTTTATCGATCGTCTTTTCTAGTATTTAAGGATAATCATTTCTTACATAGAAGTACTTAACTTTAAAGAAAGAACGGAACCAATTTTGAAAACTAAGTTTAAATATACTAAAATTGGTGGTTAAATTTTTTTTTCTGGGAACATCTCAAACTGCTTCTATTAGTATCAATATGTTTATATTTGTTTGCAAGTAAAGCCCAAGTTAGACCTTATAGTAGTCTTTCCTGTATTTTTTTAATTTTTAATTTTTGTGATTGCATAGCAGGTTTATATATTTATAGATGACATGAGACATTTTGATACACGATCACTGTGCTCTACCTCCCCAAACTGCACAGATTCTCTCTCCAAGCCACACAGCCTCTGCTGGGGGTGGGAAGGGGTGGTGTCAGCAATTCATGACTGTGTTTCCTACCCGTTTCAGTGCAGCTTTCAGTGACATGAAGTGAAAACCAAGTACTGTGATCACTCAGCCAATTTTTCATTCTCATGAAAGTGTTGGTTGCTCAGTTTGGTGTTTCTGAGGAGCAGACGATCAGTGAAAGCTTCTATTTAACCATTTGGCTCTACCTTCTCTCTTCCCTTCCTGGTTTTAATAAAATTCTCAAGCTAATTCTAAATGAAAGTTTCTCAGCCAAAGTAGTACTTTGCTCCTAGAGGGTATTGTGGAAATTTGTGAGTTTTTTGGTTGTCACAATGATTAGGGAAGCGTCACTTAATTAATGGGAGAATGCTAAAGGTGCTAAATAATGACCAGCACAGGATCACACTTAAAATAAATAAACAGATAATAAAAGATTCTTTATCACACACCAACACTTGTACACAACCTTAAAATATCCCACTGAACTTTAATATATATGAAAAACCTGCTCGGAGATTTGGCCACTTACAAGGTATCTTTGTTTAATATATAACACAAAAATTTTCTACATGACTAATTAATAGTGAATTTTCTAAGAATAAGAACTCTTATTCAACTTGAAGGAAGATATTTGAAATTTTATTTCAAAAATTAAAAAAAAATTATTAGGTGTTATTCAATGTGTTGGAAAACCACGTAACTAACCACACCACCACTCTATATTTGAGTCACTAATGAAATGTTTCTCTTTCACTCTGCCTTTGTAGCCATCACATTATGATAATTTTGCATATCATAAGCATCTGATTGCTTTGTTGTCTCTTCTTGTGTTATTATCCCTGAACATTAACATACACGCATATATCATTTTGTTATAAATAATTGCTTCTCTAGTTTTCTATATTTTGTTATTCTTGTACAGCTTTTAAAATGATGCATGCATGTTCCTTATGTTTTATTTTAGGAGAGTAAAACACTACAAAATATTTGTTATATGACCAGGACATTGGGCTTAATAAGGTCAAGATTCACTAGATACTATGGCAATGGCAGGATTAAATCTTTGGTGCTCTTTGGATCCCTCTTTTAGATATATAAAGGCATACATGTAAATAGTTTCTATTTTAATTCCTAATGTCTGGAAAGCTTTCATTTACTACTCGAGTTCATTTTCTTCATGTTTCCTACTGCTGTGACACCATGAAAGGTACAATACATGAAAGTCTTATTTCCTCAAAACTCACCACTTACAGAGCAACCTCTTGGGTGGCAGGCAGTATACCACTTCAATACTTCTGGCACACTCCTTTTCTGGAAAGAGAGTGATGTACAGATGGTGAATACCCCTCCAACTACCTACAAAAACCTTCATCATGCAATAGAAGAAAGGCTGCCAAGTTTTCTCTTTCAAACCGTCCTTTTTTTCTTTTTTTTTTCTTATTTAAGAGTCAGTCAGTGGCCCAGAGATGATGAAAAGTAACATTTATATGGCCAGGTTTTCTCTATTCTAGATATAAAATATGAGTGGACCACTGAGTGGATATTTCATTTCTATCCGATCAAGTGTAATTAGTAAAAATGCTACCACGTTTTGACAATAACTTTAATGTCACTCAATTTCCTGT
Source organism: Cacajao melanocephalus (assembly GCA_963573385.1). NCBI lineage: Eukaryota > Metazoa > Chordata > Mammalia > Primates > Pitheciidae > Cacajao > Cacajao melanocephalus. The sequence continues at coordinate 46,378 of CAUYLG010017049.1, forward strand.
CACTCAATTTGTCAATGAAAATTTCAATGCAGTAAATTTGCACTTTTTGTTTTTATAGGAAAAGTGGGAAAGTGGTGAAAACAGGATATTATTGTAAAATGCCAGAGGTTGTGAGGTTCTGGGTACAGGCTGTGGCTATATACCTTTCGTTACTAAAGATGGGAGATAATGATCTGTATTTTCCCATGCAAACTTTGAGGCCTCATGAGAACCAGCTAAAAGATTAGGCAGTTTGATCTATGTGACTAAACCAGAGGAAATGCTGACACTGGAGTTGTGGAGTTTAGAGTTTGGGTGTGTATGTGACATTTAAATCTTGATGGCTAAGTACAAAAAGCCTGTGATATACGAATCTTTATTTTTCAAGAAGAAATTGGAAACAGAAGCAAGAGTAAGTTGTGTGATATAATCTAAGATAAAAGATATCTTCAGAAAGAACATATTTTCAACAAAGTCAAGAGCTGAAGAGAGGTTAAACAGGATGAACCCGAGAGGGCTGACCTTTTAAAAATCTCAGTAATGTTTTAGAGATGAATATAAGAAAAGAGGCGGATGCAAAGTCCATAAATTCATAATGCAGTGAACTGATGGGTGAAGGAAAAGTGAGGCCATGACTATTAAATACAATTGTAAAAATTATGTCTTTGATGGAGGAGGACGAATAGTATAGAAGTTTGCAGGGGAAGGATTGTCAAGAGGCTTTTGAAAAAGCATTAAAAAAACCCCTCACAGGTCATAAAATTGAATTCACCCAAAAGGTTGAAAAGTAAAAGAACTGAGTATATTGTTAGTAAAGTCTGTTTTTCTTATCAAAGGAAACAAAGCCTCAGGCAGAATTAATTTGTTGCATTGCAGTGTTTGTCATTTAACTATTTAAGTTAAGAGATGCATAACTGTGGATATGTATAGTTGAAAAACAGTGAAGTGGTTTGGAGCATGGACTCAGAGGGCCTGCATGTGCATCCTGGCTTGGCCACACACTAGCTGTGTGGACCCATCTTTCCACCACAAAACTCTGCTAAGCTATCTGCATTTGAATGTACATACATTGCATTTCTTCCTGTGGCAATGCATGAACTCTTCCTCCTGCACGATCACCTGCTGCTCTCCCCCTTCTGTTCCCTGGATTATTCATATCAGTGCACAAACATATTATAAAGTCTCCCATCTATAGAACATAACAAAATTTTACCCCTGCCAAAGCACCATACTGCTACCATTTCTGCCTATTATGTTCTCTCATGAACTTAGTCCTACATGGCTTTGGCTCCACCTCTTTACCCAAATTGATTTTTATTTTTTTATTGGTGAAAAAATATAAGGATGCAAACAGAAAATTCCTCTTTTCAGAGAGAAAGATTCTCTGAGTTAGCACAATCTATTTATTGCTTAATCAACCACATACAGGGCCGGGTGCAGTGGCTCATGCCTGTAATTCCAGCATTTTGGGAGGCCAAGGTGGGGGATCACCTGAGGTCAGGAGTTCAAGACCAGCCTGGCCAACATGGCAAAACTCGTCTCTACTGAAAATATAAAAATTAGCTGGGCATGGTGGCACGTATTTGTAATCCCAGTTACTTGGGAGGCTGAGGCTAGAGAACGGCTTGAACCCAGGAGGTAGAGGTTGCAGTGAGCCAAGAGCATGCCACTGCACTCCAGCCTGAGTGAAAGAGCGAGATTCTATCTCAAAAAAAAACAAATGAAAACCGAAAAGTACCACATATAAATTAAAAGCAACAAAGCCTTGCTCACAAGAATGCAAAATAATATGGCTGTCTTGGAAAATAATTTGGCATTTTCTTATAAAATTATGCATATGCCTGCCATGTGACCCAGTAATAGCTCTTATAGATATCAAGAAAAATGAAAACGCATGTGGCAGGCAGAATCCACAGTGTCTGCCCCATGAACTTCACCCCTGGAATTTATGCATTTATAGAATTCTATTTCCTTGAGTGAGGGCAGAGCCCATGACAGCTTCTAACCAACAGAACATGGCAAAGGTGACAGGATGTCAATCACTTGTGATTGTGTAACATTATCCAAGACTCCACCCCATTTCTACATGACTCATGCTAGAGACTCTCCTTGCTGGCATGATGAAATAAGTGGCCATTTTGGGGAAGCATATTATGTGGCAAGGAATTTCAGGTTCAACTTCTTAGGATCTAAAAGCAGTCTTTTGTTATCAAATGCAAGAAGTCAGGGCCCTCAGTTTCAAAACTGCAAAGAAATACTGCTACTCCTTTAGTAAGCTTGGAAACAGATTCTTCCCTAGTTAAGCCTAGTAATGAGTACCCGGTTCTGGCCAACACCCTGATTATAGCCTTAAAGCAACCCTCAGCAAAGTCACGCTTAGATTCCTGACGCAGAGAAATTTTGAAATAATAAGCGGGTGCTTTTTACAACTTATACACTTGTGGTAATTTGTTATAGAGCAATCTAAAATGAATGTAACATATACCACTCTGAAATTGACAAGCATATATTTGTATCAGCATTATTCTTAAAAGTCAAACCTGGAAATAGCACAAATATTTTAAATCTAACGAAAAGATACATAAATTGTGGTATATCCATTCAGTGGAACACTACCCAACGAAAAACGGAAACAGATTACTAAAATACAGAACAACATGGAGAATCTCTACAATATCATGCTCAGCAAAAGGAGTGAGGCATAGAGGAGTACCTGATGTATGATTCTGTTTGTGTATAATTCCAGAAAAGGCCAAAATATAGTGACAGAATAAAGATCAGTAATTGCCTGAGGCTAGGAGTGAGGGTAGGGAATTGACTGCAAAAGGGCACAATAGAATGTTTGAGGGGTGATGAAAATATTCTGTGTCAGCACTGTCCAATAGAACATATTGATGGATATATTCCATAATCTTCTCTGTCCTCTCTGGGAGCTACTAGTCACATAATGGCTATTGAGCGTTTGAAATGTAACTAGTTAAAATAAGAGAATGAATTTTTAATTTTAACTAGTTTTAATTAACTTTCAATGCGCACATGGGACAATATGGTGCCGTATCATTTGATTGTGGTTGTGGTTACATGACTGCACACATTTGCCAGAACTCATTGAACTGCATACTTAAAATGAGTGAATCTTATTGGATGGAAATTATACTTCAATAAAGCTGTTTAAAAAATAACAGTGGAAACAACAGAAATATTTGGTTGTTATAATAATTACATCAGCTACCTCTTTCCCCTTTTCCTAACCTCTTTGGCTTCTGCATTCAATTCCTAGGGCTGTCATAGCAAAAAAATGACAAACCTGCAGGCTTAAAACAACAGATATTTTTTTCTCTTCCAGTTCAGGAGGCTAGAAGTCTGAAAATAAAGTGTCAATGGGTCAGGCCTTCTAGAACCTCTATTCCAGAGGGGAAAAAAGTTCCCTGCCTCTCTCAGGCTTCCATTGTTGCCGGCAATCCGTGGCGTTCCTTTGCCAGTAGCTGCATTACTCTGATCTCTGCCTCCATGTTCATGCAGAGATTATCAAAGATAATCACTGATAATAGAACAAATTGGTGTCACCTAACAGAATGCAGCAAGAGCAAAATTGCACTTTTCTGTGATTCTCCTGCCAAAGATTCAAAACCTGAATATAATTATGTGAAAACATCAGACAAAGCCCCAAATAAATGGCCTATGATTTTGGTGAATCTCGAGGTCATGAAATGAAGAAAAGACAGGAACTCTTTGATACTGAAAGAAACTGAAAATATAAGAAAGAAAATGTGTTATGTGAAACTGAGTTTGATCTTATGTTATTAAAAAAACAATATTGTAACATCTAATAAAATTGTAATGGATTCTGAATATCAGGTGATAGTAATATTACAATGTTAATTTCATGATTATGATGGTTTTATTATGGTTATAGTGGGCAAACATCCTTTTAGGAGGAAATACACATGAAAGAATACAGGAGTATGAGGCATAGTATCAGCATCATACTCTCAAATGTTTCAGGAAGAAAAAAGTTATTTGTACTGTACATGCAACTTTTGTGTTCAAGATTATTTTAAAATAAACCAAATTTTGATTATTTCATAACTTATGTATTATTTGCAAGTCATACTTGCAACTTTTGTGTTCAAGACTGTTTCAAAATAAAGCAAATAAGTTATGAATATAAGGTAGGCCATAAATTGTGTGTTGAATAATACCATAAAATACATGGGAAAACTGCTAGAAAGATATAAATTTACAACATTGTATTTTTTAAACAAATTTATTAGAGCTCTATCAGACTTTAACAAAAACAAAAGTCAGAAAGAAGTATATTTTCATTCAGCAGAAGTAGTAATAGCTATATTAAGCCATGATAAGCAATGAAAAATAATATTTTTGTAAGAATTAACAAAATATTATAAAAATTATTCATACATTACTTTGCATAAAAACTCTAGATGAATCCCAAAATGGTGAAATTATAGCAAGCACATTCTTTTAAGCAATGCAGTGCAACTAGAAATAATTATTTAAAGATATCTTGAAAACTATAAAAAGTGACAAATATTGCAAAGGTTGAGAAGAAATGCTAAAAAAAATGTGGTGAATTACATTGGAACTGTAATTATAGTCTATGTAGGAAATAATAGCAATAAGAATATGAAATATCAAAAGATATACAAAGTAGCCAAATTGTACTTAGGTCAAATTCATAGTCAAACACTTTCTTCAATGTAAATTTAATAAATGAGTTAAGCTTTCAACTCTAGAACCACAAGAATAACAATAAAAATCTCTGAGGAGGCCGGGTGCGGTGGCTTACACCTAAAAATAATCCCAGCACTTTGGGAGGCCAAGTGGGGGGTGAACCATGAGGTCAGGAGATCGAGACCATCCTGGCCAACATGGTGACACTCCGTCTCTACTAAAAATACAAAAATTAGCTGAGCGTGGTGAAATGTGCCTGTAATCCCAGCTACTAGGGAGGCTGAGGCAGGAGAATCCTTTGAACCAGGGGGTTGGAGGTTGCAGTGAGCCAAGATTGCACCACTGCACTCCAGCCTGGCAACAGAGTAAGACTGCATCTAAAAAAAAAAAAAAAATCTCTGAGAAAAACAGTAAACAATAAGTAAATCAAGTGAGATAAAAATAGAAACTAATTAAATGACTAATAAGAATGAGTATATACAGGAAGTGTCCCTGAAAAATAAAATAGTAATTTATCAAATTTAACAAAGAAAAAAGGAGAAAAATTAGGAATTAAACAATGGATAGAACAAGATTTAGAGAATATGGGACCCAGATAAAGTGTTTTCATGTTTTAAACTATTCACTTTGAAAATACTAAATTGCTGATTTTCTGGTTCAAGAGTTTAAAATTTGAATAGATGGAGAACAATGAAGTATGTTAAAAGTTATCAATAAATTCACTAAAAAAAACTGACCCCAGCTGGATACATAAGCAAAGTCTTTATCATTTTCAAGAGACAAGGTTATTGATATAAAAAATGAACTGGAACATAAAAAATAGAAAGAAATGTTTTTTAGTATGTTGTTATCATAACTTCAAATATCAAAACTATACAAAAATCACATACAAATACTCAATATAAAATATTGTTTATTTATATATGATTTAAAATAAACCACAATTAAATAAAATTCATCAAAATAAAGGAAGAACACTTTAATATTTTATAACCATCACATGATTAGTTTAGAAAAGAGAATAATGTCAAAGGTTATTGTAATACTATTTGATAATATCTGCGAGAAAGCTTGTTACCCATGCTTGATATTTTTGTTCATTTGAGGAGAATTCAGTTAATATGATACTTGGATTCTCTTATTTTCATTCACTCCACCCCAAAAAAGGATGAGGGATTTCTCTGGCTACTCTGGCAGAAAATAACATTGGCATGCCTAGCTCAAATCTGGCTTACATATTCCTGAGACTGGGCCTGTTTGAATGCAAAATTGTTCAGAAAATTCTTGCCAATGCAATAATCCAAGAGTCAGAAAAAAGGTTAAATTATTAGAGAAGATTGCTGTCACTAGCAAACAATGTATCCTAATATTCATAGTACATTTTTATATGATATGTTTATATAGTTTAATTTATATACATACTATAATATCTAAGAAAACTTACCAAAAATAAAAACAACAAAAAGAAAAGCACCTTCCACCAGCAAGAATAGTAAAAATTGGGATACAGATGCTGTAAAATCAACAACCTCCATATGGAGAATTCATAAATATTTAAAATATGTAATGAGAAAGAAAAAGAGTCCATGCACACTAGAAAATAGAATAACAAGAAATTCTTAAGATCATAAAAAGAAAACCACAAAAAATTATTATGAAAGAGCAAATTTGATTTTTCATGGAAAGACTGAATACCAGAAGGATGCTAATTGTTTCCATATTGAATTTTAAGTTTAATAAAAATCTCAATGGGTTTTTGGAAAATGAAACATCATAGTTATAAAGCATTCTACTGGGAAAATTCATAGGTGGGAATAGTGAAGTAAAAGAAGTTATTGTAAAAGAAAAAAAAATAATAATTCCTATCAGTGAATGGTAAGGAAAAGAGTGTCCTGCTAATGGACTACCAGGAACCAAAGGGAAAGCCAATGAGAAAAGAAAACCGAAAACACAGACCCCAGTAGACAGAACAGAGCTCAGCATTTGTTGACAAAGCACAGCAAGCTAAGGGAGAAGGGGAAAATGGCTCAACAGCAGTATTGAAACTTGACTATTTTGAAAAAGAAAAAAATATATATACTATATATCACCTTGTCCCTCACCCTGAAATAAATCTCAAATGAATGAATTTCATTTTTAAATGAAACCATAAAAGTCAAAGTAACACTTAGTTAAATACAGCTAACTAGACAAAAACAGCAAAGGAAAACCAATTCACAACAGAATAAATATAAATACTCCATGAAGACGTGGGAGACAGAAACTTAACTGGCTACGAATCAAACATTTGCAAATTACAACAAACACTATTTTTGCACATCAAGTTCACAAAGATATTATAAATATCATATATAAAAATCAAAGCTGACGTTGTAAATAGATACAATCCTTCAGGAAAGTAATTTTTAAATGTATACCGATTCCCTTAAAAAGTGTATATTTTTGAGCTAGAAATTCTATACACAAGACGAATTCAATTATTTATTTAAATGAAGTTCACAATGCTATATGGAAGAACAATTTAAAAAATGAGAATGACCTAAATATCCTGTAATGAAGTGTAGTTCAATCAATTATGATATGTCCAAAAATGGAAATCTACACTATTACAAAAAGTTATACTTGGCCAGGTGCGGTGACTCACACATATAATCCCAGCACTTTGGGAGGCCGAGGTGGGCAGATCACAAGGTGAAGAGATCGAGACTATCTTGGCCAACATGGTGAAATGCCATCTCTCCTAAAAACACAAAAATGAGCTGGGCATGGTGCTCACCTGCAGTCCCAGCTACTCAGGAGGCTGAGGCAGGAGAATTGCTTGAACCTGGGAGGCAGAGATTGCAGTGAGTTGAAATTGCACCACTACCTCTAGCCTGGTGACAGAGCAAGACTTTGTTTCAAAAAAAAAAAATGTTATATTCGAAAAACACCTAATGACATAGGAAAAATATATGTAGGAAAGTAAAAATTTATTTTAATAAAAAGGCTATTTTATGTATTCAATTGGTCTCTATTAAAGACATTATAATTGTTTAGTTAAAGTGATTAAAGCCATCCTGTATGATTTTGCAAATATTAACAGGTCTAGGCTCAGGTGAAAGTCAGAGAAAATATCAAAAATATGAATTATTATCAAAGTCTAAGGAAACCTCCATTTTTAAAGTTTTAAATTTCAAATGAAACATATAAAAGAGAGAAACATTGTAAAATATTCCATAATCAAGGAATGTCACAAATTTATCAATGACCTACACTTAGGCCAGGGTTTGTATAATACTACCTGGTAGTCTTAGGAATGAGAACCCTTATACCTTACAGTTTCAAACCATTACAGTATTGCGAGGTGAATTTGTCAAACTCACTCCATTGCCTATACTGTTCCCCATAGGCACCAGCTCTGTCAACCAGATACCTCTAGTGATTCTGTGCTTCTCTTTCTTGAGCAACAGTCCTTCTATGATGCCACTTTTTCCCCAGGCTTCAGTGGAGGATACAAGTTCAAGGAAGAGCTACATCTGAGCTACCTCTGGGGAATCTTGGTTTCTTTCACGGGGTGAAACATGTCTGTAAATGTTACTCACACACTAGAAACTTCATTTGATTTTTGCTTATGGTTGACTGAATTCAGCCTTCCTAAAAATTGCAGACCTGATCCCTCAAATAACATCTTAGGCATTAAGCACAACCACACCTACTGTTTATGCGTTATGCCTGGAAAGAAATAAGTAAAAGCAATAATCTTTTCTACTTGTCCAACATAACTTTTTATACACAGAAATGCAATATTTTAGTCATAGAAAATGCAATAATCATAGGTTTTAAAAGTTTTTGTTTTGAAATAATTCCAAATTTACAATGATAGTATTTTGAAAGAAGAGGATGAATTTTTTTACCTGCATCTTTCAAGTAATTTGCCAACATGATGCCCAATTAACTCTAGCTACCATTGTGCAGTTTTCCTACAAGTGAGGACATTCTTCTATAAAGTGATAAACATTAAAACAGCAAATTTTTATTTCTACAATTTCTTCTATAATGGGCATCATACTATAAAAAAGAGCTGTTTCTTCTCATCTATTGAATTATTTATTTACATCACTATAGACTCATGGATTCCTATGCTAGTCAACAGGTTATAAAAATTTACTGTTATTTATTTTAATGCTCAAATTTTCCCCAGTGCGGTCAGTAGTGATCCCTTCAAGCTGGTTTTATGTTCTTTCAACATATCTCCATCATTTTTAGTTCACTATCTTACTTCCCAACACAACAGATTCTGGGCATTTTATATTTTCCCTACCACTACCCCCAAATCAGCCATTTCTCCAAGAAGCTCTGATTTCTCTTAGTGGAGAATGATCATTAGAAGCCAAGATCTAGTGCCATGTGTGTTCATTGTGATTGAAATGTCAATGCCACCAGGCTCTTTTAGTGAGCCAAGCTAGAAAACACACACACAGACACACACAGACACACACACACCCCTATGTCTTTCTACATTTATCTTTACATATTAAAATTATATGTTCCCTCTGACACTTACAATTTAAATATAGCACAACAGATTCATTCTACATTTATCTATATATATTAAAATTATATATTCCCTCTGACACTTCCAACTGCAATATAGCACAGCAGGCTTATTGTATTTTTCACCTTTCCATATTTATAACTTTTTCTCCGTCAGTGAGAAACCTAACTCCCACTCTTCTAAACATATGTACCTATTTTATCAATATCACGTAGGTAACCAATCTTTTAACCCCACTAGGCTACAACCCAAGATGACCACTTTTCTCACTTGGGCTTCAACCCCTGGCACTTTCTTTGCCCAAGCTCTAAACTCTGACAGGAGAGCCACCCAAAGTACCTGGAAATCTACCTTCCTTGGCCTCATCATCTGGCTTTTAGACTAAATTATTCAGGAAGAAATCAGTAAAAAAGAGGAATAATGAAAGAAAGAAGGCAAGCATGCAGGCAGGAAGCCCAGGCAATGTGCTGTTAACATGGGTTTCAAGCACAAAAATTAAAAGGCAAAGAATGTATCTACCTTTAAGAAATTACACTACTAAGAGTAAAAAACACTTAATAAATCAAACAGTAAAAATGCCAGGGCACATCAAATTTTGACACCATTTGATCTTAGTTGCATAGTCTATTGCTTACATAATTTACAACAATAAGTATCTGTAATAACACTTTACATTTTTTATGTTTGACATTTTTGCTAAAGTGACTTAAATACATGGGTAATCTGCCACAGATAAGTTAGTTAAGAGATATATTTATATTAAACAAAGAGGATTTACATGTGATAACTACTTCCAGCATTCTCTTAGTTTTCTCTTAGTAAATCATCCCTGTACTGTATAAGAAATTTTTTGATTGACCTTGCCTAGCTCTGAACTCACTATAAATAAATTATTGAATCTTTCCATCTCTGTAAAGCACCAAAGATCTCCTGGGTAACATGCATTTTTTAAACTAAAAAAAATCAATGTCTTTTCATGACAGATTACTAATAGCTTTCACCCATCCATTTAGGGTGCACACATCTCTACCAACACAGGAAGTGAGAGGAAAATTGACAGAATGGTGCCAGGTCACTGGATATTTTTATGCTCAACTTGAATTAGCAATTTCAAAAACTATATTTCCTTCTCTTTTTCCTTCTGTGTTATGCATGCTACAAATGTATAGTTACAACACACATATTTGCATGAGATTACTCCAGAGATTTTTTGAAAGACAGCTTAGAAAGTGCTTTCTAAATTAATAAGACAAAATCTCAGCTGATTTTCTTTTTTATTAATTTCCCTAAGCTTCGGAATTCCCTAAGAATCCTTGGGTTTCAAATAATCAGCATTATCACTTGTAGCGCTGATTACGAATAACCATCATATCAACCTTATTACCAAATTTCTGATAGCTTAGGAACTTACTACTGTTTAGATAAATGTACTGTAAACCTACAGGCATCAATCAGTGCTTCAGCTCTACATACAATTTAAGCCTATTTTCTCTTTATAACACATTTTAAAACAATGTTAGAGAAAAAAAGTCAATATATTTTTTTTATGTAGTAACAGCACAATTAACTGAATACTATGTCCTCCCAAAATTCCTATGTTGAAATCTTAACCTCCAAGGTGGTAGTATTAGGAGGTGGAGAGTTTAGGAGTGATTAAGTCATGAGGGTGGAACTCTCATGAATGTGATTAGTGCCCATGTAGAAGAGACTCCGGAGAAATTCCTAGCTGCTCCCACTATATGAGTAGATAGTGGAAAGTTTCTACCTATGAACCAGAAATCTGGCCTTCAGCAGACACTCTCTGCTGGTTGCTTCACCTTGGACTTAGCCTCCAGAACTGTGAGAAATAAATTTCTCTTGTTTATAAGTTAGCTAGTTGATCATATTTAGTTATAGCAGCCTGAATGAACTAAAACACACACCAATACTTTTATCTTCTTGTATGTGAAAGCTTAGATCTTAAATGCTAACCACAAGCTCATCTGGTTTCAGTTTTTCAGCACTTCACTCAGGCTACTTTGATTTTTGACCAAACACAAATCTCAAATCCCTTGATCCTTCCCGCTCCTAAATATACCTGTTGTCTTACTTTCCTCCCTACCCTGTCTAGACTCCATTACTGATAATGTAAAGTAAGAATACTCCCTATCTCCCTTTCCCATTTGGCCCATATACCACAAAGAACCCCACATTTTCCTACCCTGATCTGCTTAAGTGCTGCAGGAGAAAGGACACACAACCTTCAGATTGGTGCAAATCCCAGTGCGTGTTTTCAAACTTCCTTTGGTGTCTCAACACCCATGTTTCATTTTATCTTATTTCTATTATATCATTTCCTGTCTCATTAAAATATTCCAAAACTCTGAGGCTGCCCTTATCAACATTAGTAAATGTCATTGCAAATTATTTCACTGAGAAAACAGGACCCAGAGAGAAAACACACTTAACTTCAAATGACCTCCATCCTGCATATCTTATGGTTCCTCTTTCACTCTCTTCATAGCTTATCTCCCTCTCTACACCCTGATTGCATGTTTTCTGTCTTGAACACTCCGCTCTGGTTCTCACTTGCAACACTTTACTACTTGTTTGCTCCGCCCCTCTCACTACGGAGATGCTTAGTCTCTCTCAAACAAATAAGAAAATAAGTAATAAAACTACAGTAAACTTCTGTGATTAAATCCCCTCTATGGAAAACAATATGGAGACTCCTTAAACAGCTAAAATAGATTTACCGTCCGATCCAGCAATCTAACTATTGGGTATCTACCCAAAGGATAAGACATCATTATATGAAAAAGACATTTGCACACGTATAGTTATAGCAACACAGTTGACAGTTGTAAAGATGTGGAACCCACCTAAGTGCCCATTGACTAATGAAGAAAACGTGATTATATACACCATAGGTTACTACCTAGTCATTAAAAATGAACAAAATAATGTCTTCTGGAGAAATTTGGATGGAGCTGGAGGCCATTATTCTAAATAAAGCAGAAGTGTAAAACCAAAACCCCTGTGTTCTCACTTATAAGTGGAATCTAAGCTATAAATAAGCAAAGGTACACAGTGTCACACAATGGACATTAGAGATTCATAAGGGGGAAGGGAGCTAGAAATTTTAAAACGAACCTTACACATTGGGTATAATGTACAGTATTTGAGTGAAGGGTGCACTAAAATCTCATAATTTACTACTATATAATTGATCAATGTAACAAACAAAACACGTGTACCCAAAAAGCTATTGCATTAAAAATTTTTCAAAAACTGTAAAAGAAAAAATCCCCCTCTCTGGACACTGACTTTTCTTTCTTTTTTTCTCTGAAAAGCTTCTTATCATTTTTATTAATACATAATAGTTGAACGTATATATGATGTACATGGGATATTTTGATTATTACACATACACATACATGCAATGTGTAATAAATTAGGGTAATTCAGATATCCATTATCACCTCAAACATTTATCATTTCCTTATGTTGAAACATTCCAAATCTCCTCTAGCCATTTTGAAATATAAATTGGTGTTAATCATAGTCGCCACGGTATGCTATCAGTCACTAGAACTTATTTCTTTTATCAAACTTATTTCTTCTATCAAACTGTATTTTTATAGTCATTAACCAACTCCTCTTCTTCTCGTCCTCCTCAGAACACTTCCCTGACTCTAGCAACTACCATTCTACTCACTACCTTTATGAGGTCAATTTTTTAGCTCCCCAAAATGAGTGAGAACATGTAATGTTTGTTAATGTTTGTTTTTCTGTGTGTGTGCCTGGCTAACATTACTTAACATAAGGTTCTCTCATTCCATTCATGATGCTGCCAATGATAGGGTATATCTCTTTTTTATGACAAAATAGTATTTCATTGTGTATAAATTCAACATTTTTCTTATTTATTCATCTCCTGATGGACACAGGTTAGCTATTATGAATAGTGCTGCAAGAAACATAGTGCTGATATCTCTTCAACATATTTATTTCTTTTCTTTTGTATATATATCTAATAGTGGAATTACTGAATCACATGGAAGTTCTATTTTTAGTTTTTTCAGGAACCACCATACTGTCTTCCACAGCAGCGTACCTTATTAGTCCATTCTTACGCTGCTATGAAGAAATACCTGAGATTGGGTAGTTTATAAAGGAAAGATGTTTAATTGACTTACAGTTCTGGAGGGCTGGGAAGGCCCATTGGACAAGTTTCAGCCTTCATTTTCTGAGACTTATTTGAGGATGCTGAGGCTTTGCATTGTTTTCTCTTTTAACTCTTTTCTTACCTAGTATGACACAATTCTCTCCTGTGACCTCCTTTTTTACACTCTTTTTCTAATTTAGAGATTTCTTTTTATACTCTATTTATTTAACCAGCCTTTTTATGCTGTCGTGTCAAGTTACCTTGAGCGAATGTCTTTAATCTATGTTCTGTGGAGCACCAGAGGTTAAGCAGAGATGCATCAGGGTGATGTTTATGCCTGGTGTTTACATGTGAGATTACTTTAAAATAACACATTAAGCTGTTACTTTATATTTTATGCATTTTTCTGAGTTACTGTGCATATTTCTTTTAAACGAAACAATGTTTTAATTGCGAAACTAACTTGAGGTGGGGTTGTGTAGGGCAGGGCATGGCAGGACTGTACTGACCAGGCAGTACCCTGATTCTTTAGGTAATGGTTGTATCCCTGGTGCCCTGGTGCCATCTCCCAAAACAGAGACCATCTGTTTCCAGGTGGGGACATGGGTTGAGGTGTTATAAAATGACAGCATAAATAGCTTCTAGAAAAGAAGCAGCTGTCCAGGTGCAATTGTTATTTTCTGCAGAAAAGGAGGTAGGAGGCCTCAGTATCTGCCTCCCCATCCAGCCACAGAGAAGGTATGTAGCTGGACCTTTGGAGTGGACACAGTTGCAGGCATCTATGTCCACACACAGATGTGTACCTGTTTTTTTTGTTGTTGTTTGTTTCGTTTTGTTTTGTTGAGGTGGTCTCACTCTGCCACCCAAGCTGGAGTGCAGTGGTGCAATCTCTGCTCACTGCAACCTCCGTCTTCTGGGTTCAAGCGATTCTCCTGCCTCAGCCTCCTGAGGAGCTGGGATTACAGGTGTGTGCCACCATGCTTGGCGAATTTTTGGACTTTTGGTAGAGATGAGGTTTCATCATGTTTCCCATGCTGGTTTCGAACTCCTGACCTCAAGTGATCCACCCACTTCAGTCTTCCAAAGTGCTGGGATTTTAAGGAGTAAGCCACCGGAACCAGCCCACACTTCTTTTACAGTGTTACCTCCACTGACGGTGACCCCAACTACAGATTTCCAGTGATGGGAAGACTGTCAGTCCTTCTTGGAGAGAGAAGAATGCAAGATAGGGTCTGTCATAGAAGTATGGGTAGGCTCTCGGGAGCTTCACTTGCTTCCATGAGTCCATGTGTTTTTTCCAAAGTCACAGTTCAGTAGTACCCACCCCTTCTCCCTCCAGCAAGGAAGGCAGTGCCACATGGAGTTACTGTTCACATATTTTTTTTTCAGGGAGGTGAGGAGTTGACCTCCTACTGGCCTCTGTAGGGTGGGGTGACCCAAGAGGCTCTTTGACTGGAAAAGAGATGACTGTAAAAAAAGCAGGAAATAGAATAAAACAAAATTCACCATACTAATTACCTAAGATGGCAAAACAGAAAAATATCATAGAAGAAAATGACTGGTAAATGCTAATATAACAAAAGAAAGATAGAAAAATATATATAATTACTTCAGAAGAAGTTAAAGATATGTTTAGGTAAAAAAAGATTAAAAATAGTACATACAGATGGATTCCATTTTTATAAATATATATGTTATTTACATATAATAGGATAGTCATGAGAATAGTTGGTTATTTTGCCTAGAGTAAAAAAAAAAATGATACCTTATTTTGTAATTTTTGTTCACATGTGTGTTTTTAACTGAATGTTTGTGTCTCCCCCAAATTCATATGTTGAAACCATGACCCCCAGTGTGATAGTGTTTGGAGACAGGGCCTTTGGAAGATAATCAGACTAACTAGAGGTTTCATGCTGAATTTGGTACCCTTTATAGAGAGACAGGAGAGAGTCTGCTTCTCTCTCTGTCTCTCTTTTTTCATCCAGGTGAGGATACAGCAAGGAGTCATCCATCTGCAAATCAGGAAATGCACCCTCATCAGACCAAATCTATCAGAGAGACTTGATCTTGGATTTCTCAGCCTCCACAACTGTGAAAAGTAAATGTCCATTGTTTAAGCCAGTCAGTCTATGCTGTTTGTTATATTAGCTCAAACTGACCAAGACAAGCAGACGTGCTGAAAAACTTGTGAGTTTAATTTTAAGGATTACACCAGCAACATTCCCCTGAAATACGATCTGTAAAGATGTGTAAAATAGTACATCTACAAAGAAATTCTCCAGGTTAAAAAGAAAATCAACAAATTATCATTTATCAATGTAGCAAAGGAAAACTTTTCTGATTTTTACATCAAACATAAATTTGGATAAGGAAAACAGTAACAAAATTTTCAAGAAAGAATACGTCTATCATTTTATTCATGCTACTTCTGAAGCAAAAATGAATCAGTTATTTCTTTCCCTCGTCTAAAATACATATCAAATAAAGGGAAGGCTTTGTTGTTAAGATTAGGAATGCTAATTCAAATCTCTATATTCTCTAAAGAAAATTGCTACGTTACCTTATTTATTTCTTTCCTTTCCATGTCAACTGCAATCAGACAAATCAATAGCAGTCTCTCTTTTTTCTATTAGTAGCCAGGTGGTATAAGAAAAACGATGTATTTGGAGTTTTGTAACAGTGAAGTCTTGGACAGATAAGATACTTTACTAAACCTGTTTGCTCATCTACAATATGACAATAATGATTTCTACCCCATAGAATTGCTTGAAGGCTAAAATAAAATATTGTGGTGGGAAAAAAGCTATTTTTAAATGGTTAAAAGTGCTGAAATACGTTTGCTATAATTATTCAAGTTCTGGCAGTCTGATATTTAATAGAATAATTCCTTCTGAATCAAAAAAATGAATTTCCTGTGTATGGAAATTCCAGATACAATCATTTCTTGCTCATTCTCCACCAGTTTTTTCTCTGGCGTTTAGTGGAAATTGGAAGGCTCATAACAGCCAGAGAAAGTTATCAAAGAAAAAGGTAAGGTTTGATGAAACATTAGAGGCAAAATCTGAATGCTTTTGCCTCGCTCTGACCTGGTTCAGTGGAATCAGAAAGATCTCTGTATAAAATTACAGTTATTACAATTCTTACTGTTTGCAGAAGAGGAAACCATGGCCTCAGGAGATAAATTGACAAGGAGAAAGTTACTTTCACGGCAACTGGTTGATTTTCTAGCCTCTAAACTCAGAATCTGAGAGTTTAACAACCAACTTTCATGTACAGAACAGAAAAATAAGAAGTGGAAATTCCAGAAGGCACAGATACTTAATTACTGAGTCAGACTTTCTCATCTATAAAGCAGAAATAATATTTCTCAAAGAGGAATAAATATGTCAAAGAGTTGTTAACATAATTAAAGAGAATTATTTAAATAAAAATACTTGAAGCAATGCCTGGTTCATAGAAGTTGCTCAATTTATGTTCCTTACCTTAATTATAGACAATTGGTGCCAGGGCTATAAATATAACATGTAATTTACCCTGGCAAAAATAAACTTTATCTATATTTACTAAGTGACAAATACTACTTTTCTGTTTTGTATCCACCGAGCATCAAAATCTTGAAATAGTATTCAGGAAGGTATCTAAATGTGACAAATTTATAACCATTCTGAGTTCTTTATCTTGGAATTCGATGAAAAGGAGTAAATGATTTATTGAAAATAAATGAACCTATAATGTGGGAGTTTTGAAAAAAACATAATAAATAAAAAATCACTAACATACAGTACTCTAAATATTCTGATATCAGCTTTTAATTGTTTTGCACTAAAGAGTAGGTACATTTAAGTCAATGTATTTAGCTAAAATGGTTATTAGCAGAATAAGAAGAAGATGAGGAGAATAGCTTTGCAGATTCACTAAGGGAAAGCATTCTAGGCAGTGCAACAGCCTTAACGTAGGAGCATGACTGTTTGATATGAAACAGATTGTGTCCAGAGCATTAAAAAGAGAAAGGCAGAGTGGTAGAACACAAGGTCAGGAACAGAAAACGATTCTAAACTATGAAGGGCCTTGTAAGCCAAAGAAGAACTTAAATTTTTACTCTGAGTGAAATAGGCCGAGGAGTGACATGATTTTAGGTTTTGTGGAAATCATCCTGCCTCCTATGCTGAAAATAGGCTAGGAGAGTATGGGGCAAGGGGTACAAGGAGGGCTCAGTTAGAAAACTACTAAAGTAGTTCAAGCAGTAGAATTGTATACACAGAATGAAAATGCTTCCAAAAATAACAGTGGAGCAGAAAAAATAAAGAATAAAGGAGAATGTAAATACATGAATGAATCTAAAATAATATTGACTTTATAAAACAACAGTAATAGAGGGGTTTAAATACACTAGGAAATAAAATGTATGGCAGTAGCATCACAAAAGGTGAGAGAGTTTCTAAGTTCCTAGTGTTGGTAGGATATAAAAGTCTTAGTATGTCAGACTTTGAGTCAAGAAGACATGTTATGGGTGCCCAGTAAACAAACAGTAAAGTGATACGTAATTGATAACCTAAGAGAGGAGAAAAGTAAAATAAATATTATTAACTCAAAAGAAAAATAGAAAAAGTCTATGAAATATAGAAAACAAATAAGATGGCAAATTCATATCCAAATAGATTAGTAATTATCTTAGTCTATACATTCTAAATGAAAAACAATCCAATTAGAAGACATTATTAGTCTGCTTTCTCATGCACCACAGACCGGGTTGTTTATACAACACAAGTTTATTTCTCACAGTTCTGGCAGCTAGAAGTCCAAGATCAAGGTACAAGCTATGGAGAGAGGCTTATACTTAGACTTCTTCTAAGGCCTCTCTCCGTGGCTTGTAGACACTTACCTTCTCTCTATGTCTTCACATGGTCTTCCCTTTGTCTGTGCCCAAATTTTCTCTTATTATAGGCACACAAATCATATTGGATTAAGGCCTAGCCTAACAACCTCATTTTGACTTAATTACCTTTTTTTTAAAAGATGGGGTTTCACCATGATGGCCAGGCTGGTCTTGAACTCCCGACCTCAGGTGATCCACCCACCTTGGCCTCCCAAAGTGCTAGGATTACAGGCATGAGCCACCGCACCCAGCCGACTTAATTACCTTTTTAAAGACCCTATCTCCAAATGCAGTCACATTTTGGGCTACTGGGGGTAAAGGCTTCAACATGAATCTTTTAAGAGACAATTAAAAAAAAAAGGTATGTACCTTGTAAACAGAGCATAGAGGTATTTCTTTTTTTTCTTTTTTTGGTGATCGTCTTGGTATCAGGCTTTTTTTTTTTTTTTCCCTGAGACAGAATCTCGCTCTGGTGCCCAGGCTGGAGTGCAATGGCACCATCTCGGCTCTCTGCAACCTCTGCCTTCCAGGTTCAAGTGATTCTCCTGCCTTAACTCCCTGAGTAACTGGAATTACAGGTGCCTGGCACCAGGCCCTGCTAATTTTTGTATTTTTAGTAGAGACAGGGTTTCACCAAGTTGGCCAGGCTGGTCTCAAACTCCTGAGCTTAGATGATCCACAAGTCTTGGCCTCCCAAAGTGCCGGGATTTCAGCATTTTAATGCACTAACAATGACACTGCCTTTGTATTGGGTAGCTTATTAATTGTACAAGTTGGAAAACTGAAATATGGAATATGGAAGATTTTCTGTATTTTTTTCTATATTTTCAATTTTCTTCTCTTCTGATTTCTTTTCCTAGACTTGTCACCTTTTCAATCATTGTTGTGTCCTCTTTGCCTGCT
Source organism: Cacajao melanocephalus (assembly GCA_963573385.1). NCBI lineage: Eukaryota > Metazoa > Chordata > Mammalia > Primates > Pitheciidae > Cacajao > Cacajao melanocephalus. The sequence continues at coordinate 65,512 of CAUYLG010017049.1, forward strand.
TGGAGATGTTCATTTATTTGACAATGTGTTTTTGTAACCAAGTTTCAGATTTTGCTTTAGTTAACATCTACTTCATAAATATTTGTTTATTACCTTTATGTGCCTAATGGTGTGCTGGAAGCTGTAGCAGCTATTACAAACGATATAATCTTGTTGGGCTCTCAAATTCTAACTGGAATAACAGCAAATGAAGAAAGAGAGGCATATGTAATATGCTGTTGAGAGGAGATGAGAAGACTGCACCAAAAAAATCAGGGAAGAGGCCGGGTGCGGTGGCTCACGCCTGTAATCCCAGCACTTTGGGAGGCCGAGGCAGGAGGATCACGAGGTCAAGAGATAGAGACCATCCTGGCCAACATGGTGAAACCCCATCTCTACTAAAAATACAAAATTTAGCTGGGCGTGGTGGAGTGCGCCTGTAGTCCCAGCTACTCAGGAGGCTGAGGCAGGAGAATTGCTTGAACCCAGGAGGCGGAGGTTACCGTGAGCCGAGATCATGCCACTGCACTCTGGCCTGGCGACAGAGCGAGACTCTGTCTCAAAAAAAAAAAAAAAAAAAAATCAGGGAAGAATGCATGATGCTTGACATAGCTCTAAAGGAAAAATTAGAACAATACAAGAAGTATGTAGAGAACAGAACTTTGGATCCAGGAGTGAGAGCAAATATGAAGGTCTGAAGGCATATTTGCATGCAGGTAAAGTTTAAATACATATCTTACAACTCTCCTCCCTGCTGTGCTTATTAAATATAGGATTTTGCCTTATTGTTGATCTAGGAATGGGTTTTAACTGTTTACTGGTCCATGTAGCTGGCTGGCTTCCTTCAGCCTGTGTTCTCTTTGACATCTGTGATTTTTTTTTTTTATTTGTGGCATATGGTGGAGAAGGAAACAGATTTACACTCTTGTCTTTGGCAGAAAAAGTCATTTTCTTTTTTGATTCTAAACTGAAAATATTATGCAATGGCACCTCTTATTTAAATATAATTTTAAAATGTCCCTTTTATCATCCTTGACCCTACACTTTTATGCCAGTAAGGTTTACTTAACAATGACTATGACTTCGGGTGCACAAGAAGAATTCAGACTTTCAATCTTTTTCTCTAGAGATATTTCTTAGCTCACAGCTTTACATATTCCTTCAGTAAAGCATCTATTGATTTTCTTCTATGTGACAAATGGCATCACAAATGTGAGTAAAACAGCCTTTTACCTCAAAGAACTGCATCCATGGTCTTGTGATCCTCATACTGTCTTCTCTACCTTCAGGAATTAACTATATCTAGAAAAAGTTCCCAGGCAATTTAGCTAATGTATAAAGTCAATGTGATTTTAGAGTATCTGCAATGTACAGAAAGGTTGTCAAGTTTTACAGAAACTATTAAAGGAAGCAAAATTCACAGGTTTGATGCCTTGCCACTGCTACTATTAAGAAGTCTAGAGTCTAGAGTCTGAAAATGGAATTCTGTCATTGAACTTATTACAATATTAATATATTTACCCATGTTGACAAGTGGGCAGAACACATTTATGTTATGCAATCCTTTTCTGTAATTTAGTTGATCTTTCAAAATTTACTACCTTGGCCTTGGGTTGCTAGTCAGAAAAATTACCCTAAAACTTACATTGCCCTGCCAAATGTAAGACCTTCCAGGTGACCTAATGATATAATAGAGATTGACGGTACTATTGCCCACATGTAAAAGAGTATAAATGAAAGAAAAATCTGCCTGGTTTCCTCATATCATCTTTTACAGGAAATATGGAGTCTCCCAGACTTTTCATTATGAGGAACCTATCTGTCATTGCTTGTCATTCTATGATAGAGTAATTCAGTCTGTAATCAAATAAGCCTGGAAGTCATTTTTATTTACATTTCACATGGTAAAATATGGCTGTCTTAGAGCATAGAAGAATGAAAAATCACAAACATCAGCTGGTGATCTTTAAGAACTCTATTCTTGCATGTATCCAATATTTTATCTTAAGTCTTATTTCAGTCTTGACTACCAGCAGATAATTCTTCTGCCTTCTTCTTACTAAGTCAGCTGCATCCTTCAAATTAGCCCAATTTGGTGAGTGTCCTTATTTCCCTCTGTAAATGCCTCTAAGAAAAACAAATACACAGCCAAAACAGAACCCAAGACATATACCGGAAAATAAAATGGCATGGTTTCTCAGAACTGTCTTTTGTTTCTTCATCATATTTAGCACTGACCTTTAGCAAAAATCTCAAAGAGAAATGAAAACTTTGATTTGATAATTAAAAACATCAACATATTTATTATTAAATTTCCTTTTTGATAGTGTTAGCAGCCTATGACTACTTGGGAAAAAAAAGTGTTTTGTCTAAAATTCATGCCATCCAAACAAAGAAACCTAATTAAAAGTAAACAGAATGAGCTGAGGAACAATATTACCTCATGAAAACAGCAGTCTGTTTTATTTCCTATGAACTGTAAATGCAAAAAAATGTAAAAATTCATCAAGTTTATAAAGAAATAAAATAGAAAGTTTTTTCAGGTAAGCCTAGAGATTTTCTCAAAAGATAGATTCTATAACATTTTAAAATACTAAAATATTTATTTGAACATTTTATTCTTATCAAATGCTAAATCAATAAGATTTTCTCTTCCTATGTCACTAAAAATGCGTATCATCAGAAAATAGAACAGCATAGTAGTTCATTTGGCTCTGTATGAGCGTCTCCTTCTAGAAAAAAATGAAATGTTCTTCCTTAGATTACAGGAACAAGTATAAAAGGAAATTAAAGGGGAAGAAAAGGTAATCAACAAAAAAGCAACAGGCCAATCTTTATCTGAACCAGTAAACTTCGTCACCTTCTAGAATCCATCTGCTTTCCACTGTATATAGCATATGTTCAAGTCTGAACAAGAGCCAGAAACTGGAAATTCAGAATGCCTGCAAAAATTTATGCCTGGAAAATCCAAGGTCTACAGAGGTGCAGAGGTGTTCTATCAGCCTGACTTTCAGAAAGCTGGCGAATCCATCACCGGCTTCCTCTTATCATGGCTGCATGCTAAAAATGTAGGCAATTAATATGCTAAGTAGGAAAAGCTGGTCTGTCAGTTGCCTGCATTCCGCTGCCAGAACCTTGAAATTAGGTCATGGCCGCCAGGGAAAATTCCTTCTCAGATGGCAGGCTGCGTGAACATGTTAACAGACTCAGACAGGAGGAAACACCTCCCAAAGTACCAAAAGTGATGGGAATGATATAAACTATTAAAACTACATCAACCTGTGATTCCAAGATCTTTCAATATGGAACCAAGAAACATAGCTGTAAACTTCACACCTCAGTTTCCATTCTGCCCTTGAAAGGGAACAGAAAGAAACAAATCTCCCTTCCAGTTTTTCCAGCTATTTCCTCAATAGCCTGAATATTTAGCACTGTGAGTATAGGATTTCTCTTAATGAGCACAATTCCTAATAGTTTAAAAATATACTAAAAGTTAGGACTCCGTCTTCATGTAAGGCATGGTAATCCTGAGAGATGTGTGTCTCTGTGTGTAGATATATGTGTGTGGGCACATACACACCCACATTTATATGCATCTTTATGTAAGGAATGGCATTCCTGAAAGATGTGTTTGTAGGGGTGTGTGTGTGTGTGTGTGTGTGTGTGTGTTTGTAGGTTGTGTATATGTACATATATACAAGAAATTGCTGTTGAAGTCACAAATATTCATGAGGTATCATTTATAGTACCTGTGCTTTACCATCTTCAAAATAATGAATTATATTTTCAAGGAGTCTAGCTGAAATATTGTTAGGATGTTTTGCTAAAATGCCATAGACTTTGGTTATTAAATAAAGCCTTTTATTCCTAAGTTAATCATATTGGAAAAACTTGAGGCTAAAAGATACTTTTATTTACAAAAAGGGAATCAGTGTATAATAGTAGAAAAGCCATTAGTAAAAAGTTCAAGAACAAGAGTGTAAGTTCTGTCTTTATTATTCATTTGCTTTTTAACCTCAGGCCTCACTTTACTTACATGTAAAATAATTAAAAATAGTTAAAATAGATATTTCTATACCTACTTATACCAATAAGCCCTTAAGATTATTTTATTTGAATAACAAATACTCATGAGAAAAGAAATTGAATCTCCTAGTATTTGGATACACTATTAATTCATAAAGCATTAGATGTCATCACTTACATTGCGTATTAAGGTAATAACAACTGCAATGACAGTTGACTATGGCCTTGCAAAATATAGAAGGTATCAAGAGATCAAATTGGACATTAGATTTCAACACCCTTTCTTTAGCAGAAATAATTTCTTTAGCAGAAATAATGTTTCTTACCCACAACAGTAGAGCCATCTATCACAGGTGAAAAAATGTCCCTTCGGCTCAGTTAAGGGTGTCTGCATCCATCAGAGGTGAGCTATTGAATGCACAGACATTTACAATGATTGGGTCTACAAACTGTAAATCTGAAAATTCTCATGATGAACATGTCAAAGCATAAAATTCCAATTGAGGTTCTTAAGTGGCTACAGTTTCATAATTTAACATGTTTTAGTTTGAGAAGTCTAGGGTTTGCAGGACTGTAGCAACAACCTAAATCCAATGATTCCAAATGCCAACTCACTATGCAGTTTTATTGGAGTAATAGCAGAGCAGCTCTCAAATGTCCAAAGAAGCCTTAAGAATCATTAGGGTCAGTTATATATAGTTAAAAAAATACTTTAATGTTCAGTATTACTTATTTGACACTAGTAACTCAGAAAAGGGTGACTTGGTTACCTGTGAAATAACTGATCTATATACAGGCTGAGGTCTGAAATCTGAGACTATTTCTCAGCCTGGAAAGTATTCCCAAATTTTCCTAAATTGACCACTTATTTTATAATTCTTCATATTTTTCCCTTAACAACATTTCTAGTGGTAGGTAGGAGGCAGGACTAGCTTCCAGCAATGGCTTGGACAGACAAAGCAATGTATGGAGAGTCACATCACGAACTTTTATTCTAAGAACTTCCACAAGAAAATACCAGGAAAGCTGAGATAATCCACAGACGATTTGAAGAAACTAGATTGCCACTGCAGGCTCCCTGAGATGCTGAAAAACTGTGACTCTACCTCCTTTCTCAGTGGGTAGGCTGGTGGTCTGGGGCTCAGCCCTGATCACTGGCAACCTGAAAATAAAGTCAGCACTGTTTGGCGGACATGATGGGAATGAGGCTGGCTTTTAGGACTGTGGGCTGTGTGGGACTGGGGTGAGGCCTGTGACTGCCAGCTTTCCCCAATTTCCCTGGTGATCTGTATGACTCAGCAGAGGCTGCCATAATCCCTCTGGAAACACAACTCCATTGGCCTGGGAACCACACCGCCATCCCCCATAGCTGCCATAGCAAGCCCTGCCCAAGGAGCGTCTGAGCTCAGACAAGTCTATCCTCACCCCCATCTTGTGGTCTTTCTCTACCAGCCCCGGTTACCAAAAATCAAGGACATATCTCTTGGAAGCTCTATGGCCCTGCCCACTGTCTGAGAAACATGAATACTTAATCAGTGACCCTAGGACAAATTTGCAACCTCCCTATGGTACCACAGCTGATGTACTCTTGAAAGTACCACATCCTGGTTGGAGGCCAATTAACACAAAACAAGCACACCAAACAAAATTACAATGAAGGCCCTCACGAAGTCCATTTCACTCCCCTGCTACCTTGACCAGAGCAGGTGCTGGTATCCACGACTGAAAGACCTGAAGATGGAGCATATCACAGGACTCCTTGCAGACACTCCCAAATACAAGCCCAGAGCCATGTAGCTTCACTGAGTGGCTAGACCCAGAAGAGCAAAAACAATCACTGCAGTTTGGCTCTCAGAAAGTGCTATTCCTAGGGGAAGGGGGAGAACACACATCAAGGGAGCACCTGTAAGACAAAAGAATCTGAACAGGAGCCCTTAAGTCCCAGATCTTTCCGCTAACATAGTCTATTCGAACCAGAAAAACAATTCTGGTAATATGACAAAACAAGGTTCTTTAACACCCTCAAAGATTATACCAGGTCACTGGCAATGGATCCAAACCAAGATGAAATCTCTGAATTGTCAGAAAAAGAATTTAGAAGGTTGATTACTAAACTAATCAAGGAGGTACCAGAGAAAGGTGAACTCCAATTCAAAGAAATAAAAAACATGATTCAGAATAAAAAAGGAAAAATCTTCAGTGAAACAGCATATATAAAAAACAATCACAACTTCTGGAAATTAAGGACACATTTAAGAGTCTCCAGTGCAAAATGCACTGAAAAGTCTCAACAATAACAAGCAGAAGAAAAAGCTTCAGAGCTTGAAGACAAGGCTTTCTAATTAACCCAATCCATCAAGACAAAGAAAAAATAATTTTTTAAAAGATGAACAAAGCCTCCAAGAAATTTGGGACTATGTTAAGTGTCCAAATCTGAGAACAATTAGTGTTCCTGAGGAAAAAGAAATCTAAAAGCTTGGAAAACGTATCTGAGGGAATAATCAAGGAAAATTTTCCCAGCCTTGCTAGAGATCTAGACATTCAAATACAAGAAGCTCAAAGAACACCTGGGAAATTCATGACAAAAAGATCATTGCCTAGGTAAATGGTGATCAGGTTACCTAAAATCTAGATTAATGAAATAATCTTAAGAGCTATGAAACAAAAGCATCAGGTAACCTGTAAAGGAAAACCTATCAGAGTAACAGCAGATTTCTCAACAGAAACCCTATAGTTTGAAGGGATTAGGGTCCTATTTTTAGCATCCTTAAACAAAACAATTATTATCAGCTAAGAATTTTGTATCCAGCAAAACTAAGCTTCATAAACGAAGAGAAAATATAGTCTTTTCCAGACAAAGAAATGCTGAGAGAATTCACCACTACCAAGCCAACAGTACAAGAACTGCCAACGGGAGCTCTAAATCTTAAAACAAATCCTTGAAATACACCAAAATAGAACCTCCTTAAAGCATAAGTTTCACAGGACCTACATAACAATAATACAAAAAACAAAAGAAGCAAGGTATTCAGGCAACAAATAGCATGATGAATAGAACACTACCTCACATCTCAGTACTAACATTGAATGTGAATGGCCTAAATGTTCCATATAAAATATACAGAATGGCAGAATGATAAGAATTCACCAAGTTTCTGCTGTCTTTAGGAGGCTCATTTAACACATAAGGACTCACATAAACTTAAGGTAAAGGGGTGGAAAAAGATATTCCATGCAAATAGACACCAAAATGAGCAGAAATAGCAATTCTTATACCAGACGAAATAAACTTTAACAGCAGTTAAAAAAGACAAAGCGTGTCGTTATATGATAAAAGGACGAGTGCAACAGGAGACTATCACAATCCTAAATGTATATGCACCTGTATTAGTCCATTTTCATGCTGCTGATAAAGACATACCTGAGACTGGGGAGAAAAAGAGGTTTAATGGACCCATACTTCCACATGACTGGGGAGACCTCATAACCATGGGAGAAGGTGAAAGGCACATCTCACATGGCAGCAGACAGGAGAAGAGCTTATGCAGGGAAACACCCATTTTAAAACCATCAGATCTCATGAGACTCATTCATTATCGTGAGAACAGCACAGGAAAGACTCAACCCCAAAATTCAATCAACTCCTACCAAGTTCCTCTCATGACATGCGGGAACCATGGGAGTTACAATTCAAGATGAGAGTTGGGTGGGGACACAGCCAAACCATATTAGCACCTAACAATGGAGCTTACAAATTTATAAAACAACTACTAGAAGACCTAAGAAATGAGATAGATGGCAACACAATAATAATGGAAGACTTTAATACTCCACTGAAAGTACTAGACAGGTCATGAAGACAGAAAGTCAGCAAAGAAACAATCACTTTAAACTATACCCTACAACAAATGGACTTAACAGATATTTACAGAAATTCTACCCAACAACTGCAGAATATACATTCTATTCATCAGCACATGGAACATTCTCCAATATAGACTATATGATAGACCACAAAATAAGTCTCAGTAAATTTAAGAAAATTAAAATTATATCAAGTACTCTCTCAGACCACAGTGGAATAAATTGGAAATCAACTCAAAAAGGAACTCCCAAAACCATAGAAATTTAAATAACCTGCTCCTGAATTATCACTGGGTCAACAATGAAATCAAAATGGAAAATTAAAAACTCTTTGAACTAAATGATAATAGTGACACACCTATCAAAACCTCTGGGATACTGCAAAAGTGGTTCTAAGAGGAAAGTTCATTGCATTAAATGCCTGCATTAAAAAGTCTGAAAGAGCACAAATAAACAATCTAAACTCACACCTCACCGAACTGGAGAAACAAGAACAATCCAAACCCAAACCCAGCAGGAGAACAGAAATAACAAAGACCAGACAGAACTAAGTGAAACAAAACATTACAAAAGATAAATGAAACAAAAAGCTGATTCTTTGAAGAGATAAATAAAGTTGATAGACCATTAGTGAGATTAATCAAGAAAAGAAGAGAGAAGATTCAAATAAGCTAAATTAGAAACAAAACAGAGGATATTACAACTGCCACCACAGAAATGCAAAAGATTATTCAAGGCTACTATGAACACCTTTACAAGCATAAACTAGAAAACCTTGAGGAGATGCATAAATTCCTGGAAATATACAACCCTCCTAAATTAAACCAGGAAGACATAGAATCTCTGAACAGACCAATAACAAGCAACAAGATTGAAATGGTAATAAAAAAAAATTGCCAACAAAAAAAGTCCAGGACCAGATGGATTCACAGCTGAATTCTATCAGATATTCAGAGAATTGGTACCAATCCTGCTGACACTATTCCATATGGTAAAAAAAGAGGAAATCCTCCCTAAATCATTCTATGCAGACAGTATCACTATAATATCAAAACCAGGAAAGTAATAACAAAAAATGAAAATGAAAACTGCAGACCAATATTCCTGATAAATATAGATCCAAAAATCCTCAACAAAATATTAACTATCCAACGGCATATAAAAAAGATAATGCACCATGATCAAGTAGGTTTCAAACTAGGGATGCAGGGATGGTTTAATATTTATAAGTCAGTAAATGTGATACATCACATAAACAAAATTAAAAACAAAAATCACAGGATCATCTCAATAGTTGCAGAAAAAGCATTTGACAAAATCCAGCCTCCCTTTATGATTAAAACCCTCAGCAAAATTGGCATAGAAGAGACATACCTTAAGGTAACAAAAACCATCTATGACAAACCCACAGCCAACATTATACTGAACAGGGAAAAGTTAAAAGCCTTCCCTCTCAGAACTGGAAGAAGACAAGGACACCCACTTTCACCACTTTTATTTAACACAGTATTGGAAGTTCTAGGCAGAACAATCACACAAGAGAAAGAAATAAAGAGCATCCAAATCAGTAAAGAGAAAGTCAAACTGTGGCTGTTTGCTGATTACATGATTGTCTACCTAGAAAACTCTAAAGAGTCCTCCATAAATCTCCTAGAACTGGTAAATAAATTCAGAAAAATTTCAGGATACAAAATTACTGTATACACATCAGTAGCTCTGCTAAACACCAACAGCGACTAAGCTGAGAATCAAATTAAGAACTCAACCCCTTTTACGATAGCTGCAAAAAATAATAATAAAATACTTAGGAATATACTAACCAAAGAGGTGAAAGACCTCTAAAATAAAAACTGCAAAACACTGCTGAAAGAAATCATAGAAGACACAAACAAATGGAAACACATTCCATCCTCATGGATGAGTAGAATCAATATTGTGAAAATGACCATTCTGCCAAAAGCAATTTACAAATTCAGTGTAATTCCCATTAAAATACCACCATTATTCTTCACAGGGCTAGATAACCCTAAGAGTCATATGAAACCTAAAAAGAGCTCTCATAGCCAAAGTAATACCAAGCAAAAAGAACAAATCTGGAGGCAGCACATTACCTGACTTCAAACTATGTATGGTACTGGTACAAAACAACATGGTACTGGTACAAAAATAGGCATATAGACCAATGAAACAGAATAGAGAACCCAGAAATAAACCCAAATACTTACGGCTAACTGATCTTCAACAAAGTAATCAAAAACATAAAGTGGGGAAAAGGACACCCTATTCAACAAATATTGCTGGCCTAATTGGCAAGCCACATATAGAGGAATGAAACGGGATCCTGATCTCTCACCTTACACAAAAATCAACTCAAGATGGATCAAAGACTTAAATCTAAGACATGAAACCATAAAAATTCTAGAACATAAAAAAAAAAAAACCTCTTCTAGGCATTGTCTTAGGGAAAAACTTCATGACCAAGAACCGAACAGCAAATGCAACACAAAGAAAGATAAATACATGGGATTTAATTAAACTAAAAAGCTTCTGCACAGCAAAATAACTAGCAGAGTTAATAGACAACCCACAGAGTGGGAGAAAATTTTTACAATCTATACATCACACTAAGGACTAGTATCCAGAGTCTACAAAGAATTCAAACAAATCAGTAAGAAAAAAACAAACAAGCTCAACAAAAAGTGGGCTAAGGACATGAATAGACAATTCTCAAAAGAAGATATACAAATGGCTAAAGAGCACATAGAAAAAAGCTCAATATTACTAATGATCAGGGAAATGCAAAGTAAAACCACCTTACTCCTGCAAGAATAGCCATAATAAAAAAATAATAGATATTGGCATGGATGTGGTGAAAAGGGAACACTTTTACAATGCTGGTGGAAATGTGAACTAGTATAACCACTATGGAAAACAGTGTGGAGATTCCTTAAATAACTAAAAGTAGATCTATCATTTGATTCATCAATCCCACTACTAGTTATGTACAAAATGCCCATCAATCAATGAACGGATAAAGAAAAGGTAGTGTGTATATATATATACACATGTGTATATATATATACACATGTGTATATATATATACACATGTGTATATATATATATCATATATATGTGTGTATATATGTATATATATCACATATGTGTGTGTGTGTATGTGTATATGATGGAATACTACTCAGCCATAAAAAGGAATAAAATAATGGAGTTTGCACAGCTTGGACTAAGTGAAGTAACTCAGGAATGGAAAACCAAACATCATATATTCTCATTCATAAGTGGGAGCTAAGCTATGAGGTTGCACAGTCATAAAAATGATACAATGGACTTTAGGCACTTGGGGGAAAGGATGGAAGGGTTGTGAGGAATAAAAGAATACACATTGGGTACAGTGTACACTACTTGGGTGATAGATGCACCAAAATCTCAGTAATTACCTCTAAAGAACTTATTCATGTAATCAAATACCACCGGTTCCCCAAAAACCTTCTGAAATAAAAAATAAATTAAAAAAAATTACTAAATGTCAACCATAGTTGACATGGTGCTTTTATATTCTTCCAAAACATCTTCATAAAATTAGAAAAGAAAGAGTGGAAACCTAACATATCTCTACTGGGACATACAAATCTAAAGACTTTTTTCTAAATTTCTAATATTTTCATGTTATATTTGTTGGAGTGTGTTACTGTGAATCCCTACACATTATCTAGTGTAACCAGTCTCTACTGAGGGGGTTTTTAAACTTCTCCTCATCCTCCTCTCTCTTCCTTAAGAATACTTGCCCAAACTCTCCTTCCAGACAACTAGAGCCCCGGAAGACCTAAAGCAAGCTCTGTTTCCAGGGGTAATGATGGGAGTGGCCAGGGGCTAACACTAACCTCACAGTGTGTGATGAAGAGGGAAAATTGAAAGGATCGTCTTTTGAGAGTAAAACCAGAACCAGAAACCACATAGAAATAAATGCTTATTATTGGTTTTGGGTAGAGGCTGTCTCTCTTATAAAGGGCTAATGCAGCTGGTGATTTTAAGTTGAAGCCAATGCTCATTTACCATCCTGAAAATTCACTATGAGATTAGCCAGTATGCGTGGGTTCTGAATGCTGAGTAAAAGGTGAAGCCTGAAAACACACACACGCACACGCACATGCACACACACACACACCCCCCCAAACAAAAAAAAAACCAAAGACATGGTTGGGAAGATGTTAGTCAAAGAATCAGAAAAATAAGTTCAAAAGATTTACTATACAATATGACTATACTTAATGTATTTTATTCTTGCAAATCACTGAGTAGATTTTAAGTGTTCTTACCACAAAAAATAAGTATGCATAATTATGTTAACTCAATTTAGCCATTCTACAATGTACATGTATTTCAAAACATCAAGTTGTACATGATAAGTATATATAATTTTTAAATTTCTGTCAATTAAAAACACAAGCATACCTCCATTTATCGCACTTTGGTTTCTAGTGCTTTGCAGGTATTGCATTATTTCACAAATTGAACATATATGGCAACCAGCATCAAGCAAACTATTGGCAGCATTTTCCAACAGCATTGGTATCTCCAGGTCACATTTTGGTAATTCTTGCAATATTTCAACTTATTCATTATTATTACATGTTGTGGTGATCTAGGATTAGTCATTTTGGATGTTATTATTGTAATTGATTTGGGGTACCAGGAACCATGCCCATGTGAGAAAGTGAACTTGATAAATGTGTGCATTCTGACAGATCCACCATTCCTCCGTTTCTCTCTCTATTCTTTATAGGCTACCCTATTCCTTAAGACACAACAATAGTGAAATTAGCCCAGTAAATAACCCGACAGTGGCCTCTGAGTGTTCAAGTGAAAGAAAGAGTTGCATATCTCTCACTTTAAATCAAAAGCTAGAAATGATTAAGCTTAGTGAGGCACAGCGAAAGCTGAGTTAGGCAGAAAGTTAAGCCGCTTGTGCTGAACAGCCAGTTGTGAATGCAAAGGAAGAGTTCTTGAAGGAAATTAAAAGCACTACTTCAGGGAACACAAGAATGATTAAGCAAAATAGCCTTATTGGTGATAAGAAGAAAGCTTTAATGGTCTGGATAGAAGATCAAACCAGCCACAACATTCCCTTAAGCCAAAGCCTAACCCAGATGAGACTAGGCTATGAAGGCTGAGAGTGGGAGGAAACTGCAGAAGAAAAGCTCAAAGCTAGCAGATGTTGGTTCATGAGGTTTAAGGAAAGAGGCCATCTTCATAACATGAAAGTGCAAGGTGAAGTAGTAAGTGTTGACATAGAAGCTACAGCAAGTTATTCAGATGTAGCTAAGATCATGATGAAGGTGGCTTCACTAAACAACGGATTTTCAATGTAGACCAAATAGCCTTCTATTGGAAGAAGACGCCATCTAGGGCTTTTCTGGTTAAAGAGAAGCCAATGACTGGCTTCAAAGCCTCCAAGGACAGGCTGACTCTCTTGTAAGTGGCTAATGCAACTGGCAACTTTAAGTCGAAGTCAATGCCCATTTAACATCCTGAAAATCCCAGGGCCTTCAAAATTATGCAGAATCAACTCTGCTTGGGCTCTATAAATGGAAAAACAAAGCCTGGATGACAGCACATATGTTTACGGTGTGGTGTGGTTTATTGTATATTTTAAGCCCACTGGTGAGAACTACTGCTTAGAAAAGAAGGTTGCTTTCATAATATTACTGCACATTGATGATGTGCCTAGTCACCCAAGGGCTTTGATAGAGATATACAAAGAGATTAATGTTGTTTTCATGCTTGCTAACACAACATCCAGTCTGCAGCCTATGTATTAAGTAGTAATTCTGACACTCAAACCTTATTATTTGAGAAATACATTTTGTAAGACTATTGTTACCATAGTTAGTGATTCCTCTGATTGATGTGAGCAAAGTAAATTGACAAGCTTCTGGAAAGTATATGGCATCACCAGTCTAGATACCATTAAAAGTAATCATGATTCATGGGAGAAAGTTAAAATATCAATAATAACAGGATTTTTGAAAAAGTTGATTGAAACCCTCATGGATAATTCTTGGAGGAGTTCAAAACTTTAGTGGAGGAAGTAACTGCAGAGGTGGTGAAAACAGCAAAATAACTAGAATTAAAAGTGAAGCCTGAAGATGTGACTAAATGGCTTCAATTTCATGATCAAACCCAAATGGATGAGTAACTGCTTCTTACAGAAGAGCAAAGAAAATAGTTCATTGAGATAGACTGTGCTCCTAGTGAAGATGCTGTGAACATCGTTAAAATGACAACAGAGGATTTAGAATATGACATAAACTCAGTTGATAAAAGAAAGGCAGGGTTTGAGGGGATTACCTCTAATTTTGAAAGAATGTCTATTGTGGATAAAATACTATCAAACAGCATTGCTCACGACAGAGAATCTTTTGTGAAAGGAAGAGTCAATTGATGTGGCAAACTCCAGTCTTATTTTTAAAAATTGCTACATCTATCTCAGCCTTCAGCAGCCACCACCCTGATCAGTTAGCAGCTATCAACATAGAGCCAAGACCCTTTGTCAGCAGAAAAGATTATGATTCACTGAAGGCTTAGATGACCATTTGCATTTTTTAGCAATAAAGTATTTTCTAACTAAGGTATGTGCATTTTTTAGACATAATGCTATTGCACACTTAATAGACTACAGTGTAGTGTAAACATAGCTTTTATATGCTTTTGGAAATTAAAAAAATTGTGTGATTTCACTATGATGCTATGAGCTGGAACAAACTTGCAATATCTCCAAGGTGTGCCTGTGTTCTATCCTTGCAAATTGCTAAAAGAGTAGATTTTACATGTTTTCACTATAAAACAATGATGTGTGTGAGGCAATGCATGTGCCGATTATCTAAATTTAGCCATTCCATTGTATTTCACAATATTTCAAAACACCATGTTATACCCGGTAAACATATACACTTTTCTGACAATTAAAACTTAAATTTAAAAAACAAGGCCATGGAGAGAGAAGTAGAGGCTTTTTTTCTCTTTCTTTCATTTTTTAAATAAAATGACAACTACATCACCCACAAATAGCGATGTACCATTAAGGACAGAGTTATATTGGGTAATTTTCTAATTTGTCACTTTCTAAGAACCAACTACTAGCAAGAACTTTGGTAGACTTGTCTTATTTTCCCTGTCATTTATATATTTTCACATCCTATAATTTGTCTGCTCTGACCAGCGATGCTAAATCTATTTGTGCCAGGCTACCCTGCTAACTAGTTTCAAAGTTGGAGCCAATCCTTCTCTTAACTGCTGCTGCTGCTGCTATGCCTAAGAGTTTACTGCAGAGAAAGTGAATACAGTTATTAATATTTTATTTGTAAACACCTCCTCCTATGGGTTTAAGAACAAACTGCAGAAGTAAGCAGTTGATAGCACAGTTACTTGGGTTCATAAATGGCAGAATGGCCATGAGCTAAGACTCCTGTTTAGTGGGTCCTTGCCAACTGTCCAAATATTTTGTAGCCTGTACTGGACTCTTTTGTCACTTCCATCAATATCTCAGCGTGATGTACCAAATCTGACTCAAACAACTCATGTTAAATTAGAGAATTAAGATACAGAAAAGGAAATAAAATGTTTATGAGCTGAGTTAAATGAAAAAGATAAATGTAATATGGATAAATATAAATTTTATATCTAACTACCAAATTGTTTTACAAATTACCATATCAAAATATATATGTGTGTAGAGCAGGACATAATTTTAAAGCTGAATATTTCAGCCAATTATCAACCATATTATTGTGTGGCTCTCCCAAGAAATTATAGTCTTCCTATTTTACAAATATAACTTTATTCCTCTGCTTAAAACTGTGTGCTAAGCAATGAATGGTTAAGACAATAAAGAAATGCTCCCAGGCGATTATATAAAGAGTGAATAATTTATGAGTCAAGACTCTTCCTTGTACAACTAAAGTTATCCTTAGTGACATCAAAGCATTCAAAAAGTCAGAGGAAGATAATATATGCATTTTTGTGCAATTTGAGACAGAATAGTGCACTGTGATCAATTAAGACCTTTTGCAGTTAACTCTACTTGGTATCTAATAAACCAAATAATATTCATATTGATTGGCATCCTGAGTACTTCACGGTGACAGTGAGTCCCAGCAGTGTATGTAACTCTTTCTCTCTCTCTCTTTGGATGTTTTTCTCCTTGCCCATCCTTCCTAAAACTTTTGAAATTGTAAAAAAAAAAAAAAAAAAAAGAAAAAAAAATTACAGTGAAGAATATAGATAAAGAAAATATCCTACTTTATTTTTCACCCCTCTATTCAAACTCTTTGAAGACTCTAAAGAGATAGAAACACAATAAAATAAAGAAAAAGAAAAAAAGAGCTAGTTTCTATTTCTTTGTTTATAAATTGAAACAGCCATAAACTTCACAAAGGTACAATGATGATCCAGATTAGGTCTGTGTGGTTGAGGATGAATCTGATTACTCCCAAAATTGCCATAATTTAGCATCAGTTGAGTCACAGAACAGAAAACAGAGAAGACATATCTTCCTAATTACAGAAGGGTACAAAACATCTAAAATAATTATATCTATATTTTTAAATTTGAGCTTTATGTGATTGTGATTGCAAAGGTTTGAAAATACTTTGGCTGGTTGCAGTGGTTTACGTCTCTAATCCCAGCATTCTGAGAAGCCAAGATATGAGGATCATTTGAGCCCAGGAGTTCGAGACCACCGTGGGCAACATAGTGAGACCTTGTCTCTACAAAAAATAAACGAAATTAACCAGTGTGGTGGTCTGTGCCTAAAGCCTCAGCTACTTAACGATCGATGGGAGGATCACTTGAGCTGGGGAAGTCTAGGCTGCAGTGAGCTGTGATTATCTCACTGCACTCCAGCCGAGGTGGCACAACAAGACTCTGCCTCAACATAAGTAAATCAATTAAAAAAAAAAAAAGAAAAACAAAATACTTTGAAATACATTATGCTATTCCATTCTCTTTTTTCCCAATATTCCTAATTTTTAATTGTAACTGAAAAGTTCTTCTATCTTTCATCCTAAAAATTTGAAAGCAAAGCACCTAAGAATTACATGTACCTGCTACATACATATATAAGTTGCTGTTACTTTTCTCTACTTTGTTCCACCAAAATTCTTGAAAATATACTCACCATATAATCACATACAAATAATGTATATTCACCATATAATCACATACATTTTCCTTATAGACAACTTGCTTCTTACTACTCCCAGTTCTCTTCAAACTCCACACCACTCTATAGAAAACATTTTGCTCCAGCCACAAACTCTTTAGAGCCATATCCAAAAATACTTTTAGTAGTGCTCACTTGGCATAACTTCTCAGCACCAATGAATAATGTTGACTTCTCTTACCTACTTCTCATCCTCGGTTTTTATAAAAATTATTCTCTTAACTGCTATATGACTTTATTTTTCCTTATTCTGCATTTATCTAATGGCATATTTCCTTCATTTATTCATTCAACATTTTAGACATGCTAGAAATTGTGCAAGTCCCTGCCCAAAAGTAGTTCATGATCAAGTAATAAGCACATAATTATTCCACTACTTGCAAGCCTTAAATAAAATTGTGTTCCGGAGTCTGCCCATGACCTCCTTGTATTTTTCTGTGCAATGTCTCTATTGTTAATCTTAGCTACTGCAATGGCTTTAATATGCCATTTTACAGAATCCCTTTCCCACACATGTAATTAGCACGTGCCTGTCTTCCTCAGCATTCATGCTTGGACCTAACATGTATCAGATCTGCACATTACCTTGTGCTTCCTATTCATGTTCTGTAATGAGCAGCACTAGACATATAACAAGGTAAAAAGAAATATTAAGCAAGGATTTATCATTTCTTTGTTCAGAAGACTAACCACAGTGACATTTCTAAAAGGCGAAACTCATTCCTCTTGCCTTTACCTGGACAGCAGCATGTTTATTCTCTTGCCCAAAGTTGCAGTCATTGTGGCTATACTGAGCACTATCTCACACATAGAAATGGCAAAACTAACCCATTTGATCTAGTCTATTCCTAGCCATTAGGTTGAACTGAAGTAACATATGGAATTAATGAATATCAGAGTAAGTGGAAATTGATGTCAAGAGACCTTCCAATGAATGATAAGTTGTCTGACTGTGAAATCTAATATTAAGCTATTTTTAGCCAGAGAGCTAATATATGTTCAGGTCTCTATAAATTTGGAATAAAGAAAATAATTAGCCATATAATACTTCCTTCTTGTAGATAGTTATATTTAGTGGAATGAACAAAATTTTAAAGTTGATGGCTAAAAGTCTAATTTTGATTGCTTATTGAGTTACCTTTTTGGAAATAAAAGGGAGAACACTGCTTATTAAGCTTTTACTTTCTCAGGTTACCAAATAAATTATTATACAGGATGATGAGATAGGAAAACCAGCATTGTAGAGATTTTATGTTGAAACATTGAAAATTAAGTTCTTGGATCTGGAATTACTGAGTAAGTACTCATTCTAGAAGTGTGATAGAGAATATATTTGCATCAGCTGAAACAGCAATTCTAGAGTGTTTTGGTCTCAGAGCCCCTTCATAATTTTAAAATTACTGAGAAGCCCAGAGAACTTTGTTTATGTGATTTACTTATATAATATTTACTATATTAGAAATTATAACTGAAAAATTAAAAACATCATATATTAATTTATTTAAAATAGTAATAAACCTACAATATATTAATAAAACAGTATATTTATAAAGATATTTTCTAAGATAAAATACTAGTTCAAGAATGGTACTGCTTTATGTTTTTACAAATTCCTTTAATATCTGGATTTATAAAAGACAGCTGTAACCTTATATCTGCTTTTGTATTCAATCTGCTGCAATATGATATTTGTTGGAGTCTCTGAACTCTCATGAGATAAGAGAGAGAAAGGTGAAGAATGTCTTAGTATTATTATAAAAATAGTTTTGACTTTATACAACTCACTAAAATTTATTAGGGATTTCAGAGAACTCTGAATCACACTTTGAGAATAGCTGATGTTAAAAGTCATAAATGTGCCTATGTTTTTAAGCATTAGAATCTATTTTTAAAAATTCTTATAAATTTTAAAACATTTAAACATTAGAACACGAAACAACAAACATTGAAACAAATATCAAAAGTTTGTCATTCTTCAGAAGTACACAGCAAAATGGTGCTATGAATTATGTAACATTTTAAGAAACGTATTTTATTCATGATATGATTTCTGTATCATTGAAAAACTACATATGAAAAAGATATTAATATTTGTTACTTAGGTAATATGCCAATCAGAAACCTATTTGTGGAAAGCATGCACTAATTTTATAGTTTACTAGGGTTTCATGGTGTCTGCGTTAGAAATAATGAAACTAAATTATCTCTAATGTACATTTCAGAACATACCCCATATATATATATACACACATATATATCCACATACACACACACACATATATATATATATAATGGATTATTTTATACACATATAATCTCTGATATTAATTTTAACCTTGAAAAGCTAAAACTGCCTCTGGCATTATGAGGCAATTTAAAAGGGTTATAAATCATTTGGAAGAGCATTAAAAAGTAGTATCACCAATTCACAGTCTTTGAATTCATAAACTAAGTGATCTTTCCAATATTGGTGGCCTTTTTTCATATATCAATTGAGAATTTACAAAAAAGCTAAAAAAAAAAAATTACCAAAGTGCATCATTAAAACAGAAAATTACTGAAGGAGGATAGAAAGATAATTATGGCATTACCATAGTTCACGCCCTAGCACAGAAAAATAGATTAGTGGAGACTTTCTTGTCTGGTAAAGCTGAATTTCTTATCAACTTGTAAAAGTCTAAATACCACAAGACTCTCCTTGTCATTCTCATTACCAAATTTTGGACTCAAATCTTTCCTGTCATTAGCAAATACAAATTCTAAATATATTTTCCAGTTTTACATTTAACTACTACTGAAGAAAGAATAGAAAAGACACATAATAATATCTCTACAATTAAAACAAAATATGCCTCAGCCTTCTGATTTCAAGTATGTAGATACAGGTCCAGACAAATTTTATTACACAAAAGTAAGAGCCTCCTATGTGTACCACAATTGACTAGGTGCTTGCTATGGTTTGAATATTTGTGTTCCTTCCAATATTTATATTGAAATTTAATCCCCAATGCAATGTTATTAACCAGTAGGGCCTTTCTGAGGTAATTAGGTGGCACCTTCATAGATGAGATTAATTTCTTATAAAAGGGCTAAAGGGAACTAGTGAGGCTCTTTTTACACTTCTTTTGGCCATGTGAGGACACAGAATTCAACACCTTGAAGAATGCAGCAATGAAGCACCATCTGGAAGCCAATGGCAGGCCTCACAGACACTGGATCTGCTGGCATCTTATTCTTGTGCTTCTCAACATCCAGAACTGTGAGAAAAAAATTTTCCATTTATTGTAAGTTACCCAGTTGCAGCTGGGCATAGCTAGAACTAATTTGTTAAAACAGCACAAAAAGACGAAGACAGTATTACTGGGAATATAAAATGGCATATAAATATGCCCTGCATTCAAGGAATTTAAAGTATAGTTAAGGAGATAAGATAAACATAAACAATAATTCAGGATCATTTATAACTTATATAAGATAAATTACAGTGCAATATAATTTATTCTGTATAACACAAAATAATTTATTGTTTATAATTTATAATAATACAAGGACAATTTATAGGAATATAAATTCGTACATAAATAAAACCCAAATAAATGATTCAGCAATTACAAAAGAAATCACTGTACCAAATGGTAAGAAAGACTTCAAGAAAGTGCTGAAGGGCTCTTCTGCTGGTGCTTAGTGCATGAGTACTTTCTGGGTAGTTAGAGAAGATGAGAAAGGCATCTTCTATAAATGGAACATCTGTGATGAACAAGGAGACACTTCATACAAGCCACTTCTCTAAAGAGAGAAGTGTTCACCACAGATGTTCCATTTACAGAAGGTAAATGCATTTGGTGCTGGACTCTAAGTGTTCAAAAGCAAATTTGTAATGCAAGTACATTGCCAGATACTGGCAGGTACAAAATATCTTAAATCAGAAGACAGAGGTGATCCAGAGCTGTTTTCTGCAAGGTTCATAATGCTAAGTGAACATACAAACCTACATCTCCCTTCAGTTAGTTTACTTGGGAAGTTCAGAAATCACTCATTCCCTCATTCAACAAATGGTGAATGAGCACTAACATGCCTGTAAAATGATGTGGATAGAACAATAAACCAAATAGATCAAATCCCAAGTCTGTGCTAGGTCTGGTAAAGGAGTTGGGCATTACATGGAAAAATAAGCAAGTAAATAAATAATCTGTAAATTGTAGTACATGTTCCAGGAAAAGAACAAAGCACTGTGAGAGACAATAATAAGATGAAAGGCACCTAGTCAATGTTTTATCAAACTTTTTATTAAAAAAATTAGCCATTCCAGAAAGTTGCAAGAACATTACAATAAATATTCACATACCATTTACCTAATACTTTGTCACCATATGAATTTTCATACTGCTATGAATAAAAACCTGAGAGTGGGTAATTTATAAAGAAAAAGAGGCTTAATGGGTTTACACTTTCATATGGCTGGGGAGGACTCATAATCATGGCAGAAGGCGAAGGAGGAGCAAAGGCATGTCTTACAAGGTAGCAATGTCTTACATGGAGACCACCTCAGCCTAGATTTTATTGTTCATATCACTATCAGCATTTGGGTCAAAGCCATTCAACAAGCCTCTAGGAAGTTCCAAACTTTTCCACATTTTCTTATCTTCTTCTGAGTCCCCCAAACTGTTTCAATCTCTACTTGTTAACCAGTTCCAATGTCACTTCCACATTTTTGGATGTCTTTACAGCAGCCCCCTACTCTCTGTGGTACCAATTTACTGTATTAGTTCATTTTCATACTGCTATGAAGAAAGACTTGAGACTGGGTAGTGTATAAAGAAACAGAGATATAATGGACTCACAGTTCACATGGCTGGGGAGGCCTCACAATCATGCAGAAGGCGAAGGAGGAGCAAAGGCACATCTTACATGGTGGCAGGCAAAAGAGCATATGCAGAGGGACTACCCTTTATAAAACCATCATATCTCATGAGACTTATTTACTATCACAATAACAAAATGGGAAAAACTTGCCCTCATAATTTAATTATCTTCCACTGAGTCTCTCCCATGACACATGGAGATTATGGGAGCTATAATTCAAGATGAGATTTGGGTGGTGACACAGCCAAATAATATCAGTCATACTGTTCTTGCTTCTACTCATCTTCTCAGTAGGAAGAAGACTCCTACTGAGTCCTTTCCTCTCCTGTCCTCTTCTCTCCTTTCCTCTCCTCTCTCCTCTTCCCTCTCCTTTCCAGTTCTCCCCACTCTTCTCCTTTCCTGTTCTCTCTCCATGTGGGTATATATATAATATACATATATATATACATATATTTTAAAATATATTTAAACATGTATGAAAAATACTATGTTGCATTGATCCTTTTACCATTATGTAATGCCCTTCATTGTCTCTTTTGATCTCTGTTGGTTTAAAGTCAATTTTATCAGAGACTAGGATTGCAACTACTGCTTTTTTTTTTGCTCTCCGTTTGCTTGATAAATCTTCCTCCATCCTTTTATTTTTAGCCTATGTATGTTCTTGTATGTGAGATGCATTTCCTGGATACAGCACAACCAATGGCTCTTGACTTTTTATCCAATTTGCCAGTCTGTGTCTTTTGATTGGGGCATTTAGACTATTTACATTTAGGGTTAATATTGTTATGTGTGAATTTCATCCTGCCATTTTGATGCTAGCTGGATGTTTTGCCCATTAGTTGACACATTTTCTTCATTGTGTTGATCGTTTTTCCCATTTGGTACATTTTTGGAGTGGCTAGTACTGGTTCTTCCTTTCTATGTTTAGTGCTTCTTTCAGGAGCTCTTGAAAGGCAGGCCTGGTGGTGACGAAATCTCTCAGCAATTGTTTGTTCTTAAAGGATTTTATTTCTCCTTCACTTATGAAGCTTAGTTTGGCTGGATATGAAATTCTAGGTTGAAAGTTCTTTTCTTTAAGGATGTTGAATATTGGTCCCCACTCTCTTCCGGCTTGTAGGATTTCTGCCGAGAGATCCGCTGTAAGTCTGATGGTCTTCCCTTTGTGGGTAACCTGACCTTTCTCTCTGGCTTCCATTAGCATGTTTTCCTTCATTTCAACCCTGGTGAATCTGATGATTATGTGCCTTGGGGTTGCTCTTCTTGACGAATATCTTTGTGGTGTTCTCTATATTTCATGGACTTGAATGTTAGCCTGCCTTGCTAGGTTGGGGATGTATTCCTCAATAATAACCTGAAGAGTGTTTTCCAGCTTGGATTCATTCTCTCCATCACATTCAAGTACACCTATCAAATGTAGATTAGGTCTTTTCACATAATCCCGTATTTCTTGTAGGTTTGTTCATATCTTTTCACTCTTTTTTCTCTAATCTTGCCTTCTCATTTTATTTCATTGAGTTGATCTTCAATCTCTGATATCCTTTCTTCTGCTTGGTTGATTCGGCTATTGAAACTT
>CAUYLG010017050.1:0-32242 GCA_963573385.1 Cacajao melanocephalus
TAGCCTGGGCAATAGAACAAGAATCCTGTTCTCTCTCCCTCTTTCTCTTCCTCTTTCTTTCTCTCTTACATTCTTTTTTTTCTTTCTTTCACTCTCACTTTCTTTCCTCTCTTTTTCTTTCTTTCAAAAAAAAAAAAAAAAGACCAACAACCCAATAGAGTAATGAGTAAATAATATTAACAGTTAATCCCCAAATAAAGTATAATTTTTAACCTATTACATTGAAAAAAATCAAAGAGAAAGTTTCTTTGTTGAGAAACTTGTACCCTTATAACCATGTTTGGTGGGAATATAAATTAGAACCACCTTTATGGAGAGAACTTTATATCTGTAAATATTACAATCACATAGCCTATGACTCAGCAAGTTACCTTCTAGGAATTTATCCTATAGATATACTCACATGTAGGCAAAATGATATGTGTGTATATATATGTGTGTGTATACTATATACAAATATACCGTGAATTTTTAAATAATAGTAAAAGAATGGAAAAACCTAAATATCATTAGGAAATTGAACAAATCAATAACAGCATATCTATATGTTAAGATGCTATATGGCCATTAAAAATGAAGCAATTTAAAATAAACTGATATGAACAATTTAAAGATGAATTATTATGTCAAAAAGCAAAAGGTAGTATTTTTAGAGGTGCTTATTAAAATATATAGGGTAGGCCAAAATGGTAAAATCCCGTCTCTACTAAAAATACAAAAATTAGCCGGGTATGGTGGGAGGCACCTGTATTCCCAGCTACTCAGGAGGCTAAGGCAGGAGAATCTCTTGAACCCAGCAGGCAGAGATTGCAATGAGCCCAGGGGGTGCCATTGCACTCCAGCCTAGGGGACAAGAGAGAGACTTTGTCTCAAAAAAAAAGTAAATAAATAAATAAATAAAATAAAATTTATAGGGTAGATTGCTATAACATCTGGGATTTGCTTTCTAGTACTTTAGCAAAGAAGAGGGAAGATGGAGAAGAGAGGACCAGAGGGAGGAGGAAGAAAATAGAGATAAAGCATGCATTGTGAAGCCTTTATGATTGCAGAATCTGCACTGATGGATACATGGAGGTTCTTTATACTGTTCTCTTTCCTTTACATATGTTGATGAATTTTTTTCTTTTTTTTTCTTTTTAATAGAGACAGGGTTTCACCATGTTGGTCAAACTGGTCTCGAACTCCTGACCTCAGGTGATCCATCCACCTTGGCCTCCCACAGTGCTGGGATTACAGGCGTGAGCCGCCACGCCCAGCCTATGAATTTTCTTAATAAAAAGCTGGTAAACAAAGCAAGATGTAGAATAGTATATAGAGGGTAAATTGTATAGCATATAATTATATCTTAATAAAGCTGTCACTGTGCAAAAAGAATGTTATATAGAGTTTGCTACCTTTGTAAAGATAAATGTATCCTACATTACACACAATATAAACAAAAGATATATTGTAGTACATACGATAAAAATAAAACAAAAAAACCCTAAACCAATGGCAGCCTCTAGTGAGGTTAATACTGAGAGACAGAAGTGGAAATCGTAACTTACTTCCTTGTATATCCTTCTAATGTCTTAGAAGTCTATATTATGTGTTTGTATTATCTATTAAAAATATGAATTGGAAAATTTAGAGTTGATGGAGAAGCATTTCACAGCATCTCAAGAATCATGGCAAAATGTTAGATTTGGTCAATGTGGTGTTCCTCAATGAAATGCACAGGTTCTCAAATAAGTGACTCCAGAGAGCAAAGCAAGGACTGAGGGACTTGGTGGCTGCTCTCATGGGGAAACGCAACACTGCCAGTTGCTAGTGTGTCCACTGGGAGTCTGTACTGACTGGACACCCTCTGATGGAGCCTTGGCCCCAAGGTAACTAGTGATTCCCTTCACTCATTCAGCCTCACGGAAACATAAAATAGTTGCTCAAACCAGTGTATAACATGGCTACATTTTCAATTCAGCACTTTTGCTATACTCCACCAATCAATAACATTGAAATCAAAAGTGAAAAATAAAGTCAGTCACTCTCTCCCAAAGGGATTCTAATACCTGTGAAAAGACCTGCTGACTCACTCCAGCCAAAGGCGCAAGAAGCCAGCTCCGTGGAAAGCAGGGGAAAGGGCATCTATTGCTCTGTAGGGCAGGGGATGTTACCAGCTGACCTTTGAGAGCCCATGAGTACAGCCAACTACACACATATTGGTCTTAGGGTTTGTTTTGCTACTTGGAAAAACTCCCTTTAAAGGTTAGTGTCAAGAAATAAACTCTGTTATGTTGAGTCCCATGACTCAAGCGGACTTTGAAAAAACATCTCTGGAATGCTTTTTTCTCTGAGTATCATCCTTCCATTTAAACTCCGTCTGAACTGAGGGCTTCCAAAATGGTATGTCCCTGATCTATAGGCCAGTAACATACTCTGTTCAGTGTTATGCAAGGAGAGTGAGTTTTTTGTCACCCCAGAACTCAGAAGCAGGGCTACCACCCAACTATCGTAAAGACTGCCTCATACACTAACATTCCAATATTCAACTGGGAGGGGGCTCAAGGGGGTTTCTGAGTACTTATTCTATCTCTTGATCTGAGTGATGGCTATGCAGGGGTATGTGTGTGTAAATTAAACTGTAAGCTTATAATGTGAGCCTTCTTCTATATGTATGTCATATCTCTGTTAAAAGTTGTATTTATAAAAACTTCATTACAGATCTACTGTGGTTCTTTAATACTCTCCTATGACCTATTCCATGCCCTAACTCCTCTTTCTTATCTTTCTAATATACCTCAGTGTGAAGAGTTCTACTTTATACACCTATTTTAGAAAAGTTTCAATGTTTTCCAAAGGAACCTTGCAATGCTTCGAAACATGTTAACGAAACTTTGTCTGTCGCCAGCTCCACCCCTTCTTGTGCCTGGGGCTCTGGCTGGCCTTGGCTGTAGCAAGCTCTCTGTGCTTTGATAGCCCTGTACAATGCTGCTTGAACTCCATGCCACAAGGCA
Organism: Cacajao melanocephalus; assembly: GCA_963573385.1. Taxonomy (NCBI): domain Eukaryota; kingdom Metazoa; phylum Chordata; class Mammalia; order Primates; family Pitheciidae; genus Cacajao; species Cacajao melanocephalus. The sequence goes on from CAUYLG010017050.1 coordinate 2,994, forward strand.
ACACTGTAAAGAAGCTGAAAGCAGAGAGAATATCGAATATTGCAAGTCGAGCATTTTACCTGCAGTTATGTGCAAGGATGCTCAGAACTCTTCGTCACATTTCAGTGGGCACATGGCAATAATGATGGTTAGAGAGACTACGACATGGGTTGTAATTGTATGATGTTTTCACAGTTGGATGGTTTATCATTTGTTATCATCCAGTGCCTTCTTAAAAATAAAACATATATTCCCTCCCTCCCCCAACACACACCCCTCCTGTTCTGTAAGGTGTGACTATAGTAAAGGGAAGCTTTCCTAAGGACATGTAGTTGTGTTAGAGTCAACAGGCATTGCACTGCCAAGATGATGTTTTCATTCATATGAATGACACACGGCTTTCCCCAGGTTGAGTAAGGCCTTACCTCATTCAACGCACACATCCGAGCAATGGAGCCAATGTTGTTGGTGATGGTGACCAATGTGGCCCGGGCGAGGTCTTCCTTGCTGATGGAATCTCGCTTTTCTTTACTCATCATGTTGCCAAAGCTATGTTGGAAATATTAGCGAGAGTGTTCAAAATCATCCTCGGGCAGGGCCCATCCTTCCACCAAAGTATTGTGGAAGGCTCTATGAGTAGCTGTTCAAACTCAAGTGATCTGATTTTGCTACCATGGTTTATAAGCAGACAGGATTGCAGTATGCATGGCTGACTGCCCTTTTCTTAATAGGGACAAAGTAGCATGCCCATTGATGGGGGAAAAAAAATTTAATGCCTCTAGATATCTGGACAAGAATGGAACAGGTGAAACTATTGCAGTTTTCTAGAACCTTCTTTCAAAGTTGCCTTATTTTAAGAACAAGCATCAAGAGCTAAACATCTCAGTGCTTCAAGGGCAGGAGATCAAATCTGAGCTCTGATATAATAGGTATTCGCACCAGGCTGGTGGACTGACATTTTAAAACATAACTTAGTGAATGGCCAGGGTGGAGAGGCTGCCTTGTGTTTAATCACTACTGCTCCTAGCTACTTAATCTCTACCTTGATGCTACAGCAGATCCTTGAAGGCCAAATCGTTCATAGTCTCCTCCGTAAATGTCCTTCACCAGCTTATCAACATTGGTGCTGTCGCCTTTAGCTGCCATTTCCAGAGCTTCTTCAAAGGTCTCACAACCAGTCAGCAAGCAACATAGGCCTAGGAATGTTCCACCTCCAAGACTGAAGGAACAATAAGGTTTATTTTTAAATTTTACTTTAAGATATGCCCATCCAAGTCCCCAACTATGTCAAGACTATTAATATGGGTGAATAAAAACAGACGAACAAAGGGGCACTTGAATTAAAGTGCTAGGGTACAACAGAGCTTTAGGGTAGACTGGATATGAAAAGAGGGCAGAGACTAAAAATAAACATCAAGGAAAATTTGCCCCTAAATTTGGGAACAAAACCAAAGAAAGACTCTCACTGATTTCTGTTGTGAGACCTTCAACTAGCCACTAACTTGAGTGCTTTGTTCAGCCTTCCCACCTATGAAATGGGGCCAAATCATGATCTCTTCTATTTGGGTGGTCTGAAAGCAGCAAATAACCAAGAAATAACTCCTATTAAAAAACCATATGCAGCTGAATATAAATACCTAGAAAAAGAATTCATGTGTACATAAAGCATGGTTCACAGCTATGAAGCCAAACCCTCTGATGACAAAACTGACCCATGATTGTGCCAGGAGTGGTCAGCCTTAAAAGCTGTCTTTTGCCTGACCTTACCTCTCTACCAGAGATAATCTCATTTAACCTCCTTGAATATTTCTAGAAGGGAACCACTGATATGATACTGAATTTTTTTCTAGCAGACTCTTCAGAAAGTTTTTAATATATTACTTACGACTCAATAGTAAAAAATAGTAACAAAGGTCATAAAATGGTTCCAATGGTTGCGCTACATTTAAAAAGCTTTCCCTTGTGTACGGGGAAAGTTCCTCTAAAATAGCCTAGACAAAATTAGAAAGTAATTACAGTAGCCAAGCATGAACTCAATTGTGTATTAATATCAAAGTTACTTAATGGAAAGAAAAGCAGATTCATAGAAAAGCTATCGCCAGCGAACTCACAGAAGGAAAATGAGCATTCATTCCTAGTTAATAGACCTAGGTTTTCCTCTTCCTTTACCAAGTAGAAGAGTAAAATGAAAAAGAGCTGCTCACATCCATCTGTTCTGAAGCCCCAAAGAGCTACTAGCTTTGGAAATTCAATTTGTGTTTGAGCAATGGCTTTTACTTCTAAGAATAAAATCAATTTGGGATTAAGGTTATGTTTAATACTGTCAGTAATGGTTAACAAGAAGGTACAAAACTGTACATAGGTACATAGTTCTTGAAGATGCATCTAAAGCAAAACTGGCTGGGTGTGGTGGCTCATACCTGTATTCCCAGCACTTTCAGAGGCTGAGATGGGTGAATTATTTGAGGTCAGGAGTTCGAGACAGCCTGGCCAACATGGTGAAACTCTGTCTCTATTAAAAATATAAAAATTAGCCAGGTGTGGTGGCCCACACCTGTAATCCCAGCTCCTGGGGAAACTGAGGAAGGAGAATTACTTGAACCCAGGAGGTGGAGGTCACAGTGAGCTGGGATAGCGCCACCGCACTCCAGCCTGGGTGACAGAGCGAGACTCTATCTCAAAAAATAAAATAAAATAAGAAAGTGAAACTATATGTAATATTCTTAAATTATAATTTGTATAAAAGTATACTTGGCCAAAAAAAAAAAAAAAAAGTATATTTGAGGCCAGGCATGGTGGCTCATGCCTGTCATCCCAGCACATTGGGAGGCCAAGGCGGGTGGATCACCTGAGATCAGGAGTTCGAGACCAGCCTGGCCAACATGCCAAAACCCTGTCTCTACTAAAAATACAAAAATTAGCCAGGCATGGTGGTGCATGCCTGTAATACCAGCTACTCAGGAGGCTGAGGTGAAGGGATCACTTGAACCCTGGTGGAGGTTGTAGTGAGCCAAGATTGCACCACTGTACTCTAGCCTGGGTGACAGAGCTGGACTCCATCTTAAAAATATATATATATATATGTGTGTGTGTGTGTGTGTGTATATGTATACACACACACACACACACACACACACACATATATACATATGTATGATTGATACTATGGATTTTCATGGAAAATTATGTAGTTAGGCACCACCAGTAGCAGCTACCTAAACTGTAGGTGCAATTCCATGAGTAAAAGAAGAGCTCCATGTACCTTATAACCTTTATAAGTTAGTCACAGTAGAAACTTTGGATTTCCTCTAAGAAAATTTATTTTTATTTACATTTAATGCAGCATGTCATTCTACATTGCTGGTTTCAGTCTACCTACAATGCCAGTGTGGGACCATGTTTTGGTTTGTGTGCTATTTGGATTTGTCTTTTTTCTCCCCATGTATTTCTAGAAAGACATCTTTGCTCCTATTTCTAGCTTCTAAATATCTTTCATCTCCATAATAACCTTTCTTTGGACATTAAGGATTTGTATTAATCGAGGCATCCAACAACCCACTCCAAAGGCAGGCAACTGAAGACACTGGCTGACTTAGAAAGAAGGTAACCCATTGGCTGATGTGTTGGTATAAATGAAAAAGGGCAAGTGCCTTATGTATGACTGGAAAATGACAGACGACTCCATATAAAGAATTGGAGCAAATGAGGTAAAGCGAGCATGCATTTGCACAGCAAGTGCACTGCAGATAGGAGGAAAGAATGCACGGTCGCAGAAGAGCCAAATGTCTCCCAGCATTTTATTAATATCCTCAACCTGCTAACCATTATTTAATTAAGTGATTCCTTGCTCACAATCAGATACATCTGTTTCAGTAGGCATACAGTAAAACCCTCAGCATATCAGAGACAAAAACAATGCAAGAAAAAGCTGTAGAATATTATTGTCATTTAAAAATAAAACAAAGAAACAACATCATAGTAGGGGATTTTAGGAAACAGTAGAAGAAACCTTCAATTTAGTGCTCACGCCCTTAAAACAGATTCCAAAATGATGAGATGAGATGTACCGCTACTTTCACCAAAGTTTTCAAAATTAGTTGCATTCCTCTTTTAACAGATACATAGTCTAATGTCAGCTGTCAAATACTATTTTTTCCATTGACTTCTGTAATAAAATTGGAGTTGTATCACTAGGAAAAAAATGTTGTTACCAAATCTGGGATGCAACAAAATTATACATAATACTGAAATACACCATTTGAAACCATGTTTAAAAGAAAACTGACATCCTGTGTGGCTTCTTAAAAATAAACATCTTTAATGTTTAATGGGAAAAATCAGGTATAAGACAATAATAAAACACCTGAGGTGTCAGCTACCAGTTCACACTAGGAGTAGCAAAACTTAAAGCTAAGCCATTTTTTTTAGAACAGTGGTTCCCAAAGTATGTTTTACACACTCATACTAACCGTAGTTACTAACTTCACTGCTAACCGTAATTGTTTATGTCAGAGGTTTTCCAGCTTGAATCAAAAGAAGCCTTTGGCAAAACAACTCTGGATCAGGATCACAGCACCACAGAATTGATGTTTCATTCTCCCCCACCTCTTGTGGTAGCCCCTGAAAGCGTTCTCTATTAACCTGCAGGCTTCGGTTGCACCTTTCCAAAACTACTGATTGAAGAGACAGTGTATATAGGGAAGCCTGAACATGCAGACAGAATTTGTTGATGACTGGAGAATACAGGACATTAATGGGCATTTACTGATATTTACAGATGTCATTAAACACATAATGGAAGCCAAACACCACAGTTAGCTTCTTTGCAGCTATTTAAGATGACCCAGATCTGTGGAGCCTCCAAGTTTAAGAACGCGTACCTGTGATGTAATTCATGAAATTGTTAACAGTTAATCAATAAAACTGTAAATATCTCTAATTGTGAACAATGTATAGCTTGTTACCTTGGGACTAACTTTACCAATTCAATTACTCCTTCTGGAAGGAAGTCTGTAGTTTCTTAAAAATTATACGTTTATCAAATCACTCTCTAACGTAAACCAGCTCAGCTGAAACATTCACATTTCTGATAGTCCTGATAGTCCTCATGAGGCCATGGAGTCAGTTTTGTTAACTGTGTGAGCAAGCAAGCGTCTATATTCTCAGTGAGAAAATGTATACTTGGTAACAATTAACTTACACAACAAAGCCTATACTCTGCACACAAGTAGGCTTCAGTAAGAATGTGTAGGTGTGTGCGTGCTTGCATGCATGCAGGGTTTCTCAGCAGCAGCATTACTGATATTTGGGGCTTGATAATTTTCTGTTGCCTTATGTACTACAGGATTTTAGCATCATCTTTGACCTCTACCCACTAGATGCTAGTAGCACTCCATCTCCAGTTGTAACAACCAAAGAAAAAAAGATGTCAAACATGTCCTGGGCAGGGACTGTGAAATCTTCCCCCTCCCCAGTGGGGAACCACTCATTTATCACAAGTCATGGAAATGCACTGCAAAAGCAATGCTCTTCTCCTAATGGGTAAGTAGTCCTGCAGAGTTTCAGTACTGGAAAGTTGTAGAAGCAATCTAAGAAACAACCCACTTCATGGCAGAAATGAGAATACTGAGACTCAGAGAAGTGACATGATATCTGCATCTATCAAAAACACTGGTTTCAACATCAAGTTCCAAAGCACATTCTACATGGTACTAGTCCCTTAAGTTGTTTCTCTAAAAACTGGTACTATGGTTCCACATGTTGGAGAAATGCTTCATACCATATCCTCCTCCTACAATTAAGGAAAACCTGTTTAGTTTTGTTTACACTGGGATGTCTCAGAGAGATCTGACCTCAGATGCTCTTCCCATGTTGAATCCCCATTAACAGGAAGCCACGCCCCTTGGCTCTTAGGCTGTGTGTACTAAAAAACAAGGTTCTGTGCCCCACTGTGGCCACAGGGCTGTTTCCCTGTCTACTCCACTCCAAAATTCTCTAGGAGGTGTGCTGGCTATGCCAGTTTTCAGGTGAAGCATTTGCCTGAGGGTAAAAAAACATTCTTTGTAGACCTAGTTTAGTTTGCTGATTGGAACGACGTATTATTTCAAGCAAGTCTTTCTGAGCTAGGCAACAAGGAGGGTCCAAAAGAAGATTTCTTCTGAAGTTGCCTCTGACCATCCCAAGTATCCTTCCATCTGAATTCTACTGACCCTGACAATCATTTGGCACTTAATGTACACCCCCATGTTGGCAAATTTCTGGTGTGTGCAATCCTTCTTCCTTCAATCTGACCAAAGTTTCTATCAAGGCAAGGACTGTGTTTTACTAACATTTATATAAATCACCCACATACCACTTTAACACACCATTCGATAAATTCTTTTTGGTTGGTCAAGGAAGCCAAGATACTTCTTTTAAAAATGTATTCAATATAAATAACCTTTTACTATAAACTGGTCATCAAGAAAGAAGTCTGGGTTTAAGCACAAGTGGAAACATGTTTACCTGGTCCCTGTAACTCTTTTATAGTTGTCCTTGGAGTATACAGCTAGAATGCTGACACCTGAGCCCATGTTAACCAGCAACATAGGGTATGGGTTATCAAGGCAGTACGGCTTTTTTTGACACAATTCAGGATTTGTGGGATTTTCAAAATAGTAACATTCTGGCTTGCCGTTGAAGCCAACAGAGTCGACATAAAGCAGGCCCTGAATCAGACAGTCCAGTTCATCCAGTTTATGCAGCTGCAGGTCAGCAATCTAAAACAAAACAACAACAAAAAAAACCTTGTGAGATAGGCGACCACGTCAGGGGAAGCCTCTGAGGTTTTAGTTGTATTTAAGATGGGGTCATGCACATTAAAAGCATGTAGACACCCTTAAAACAAGTTGTAAAATCTTGCAGATAATCAACCACTGCACTGGAAAAGTAGCCTTGGCTAGATGTCACGCCTGCCCACAGTGCATGCTAAAGGACAAGAGCTTGCCTGGTTGTTTGAAATGCACCCATCAGCATATGTTACGGGTTGAATGGTGGTCCCTGAAAGATGGCACTATGTCCTAATTCTCAGCACTTGTGAATGTGACTTTATTTGGAAAAAGAATCTTTGCAAATCTAATTAAGTATCTTGAGATGAAGTGACCATCCTGGATTACTGGGGTGGGCCCTGAGTCCAATGGCAAGCGTACAAACACATAGGAGAGATGTAAAAGACGCAGAGGAGAAGGCCACGTGAAGACAAAGGCAGAGACTGGAGTGCTCCACTACAGGCCAATGAATGCTGACAGCCACCAGAAGCTGGAAGGGGCAAGGAATGGCATAGAGCCTCTGAAGGAATTACAGTCCTGCCAATGCTTTGAATTTGAACTTCTGGCATCAAGAACTATGAGCAAATAAATTTCTGTTGTTTGAACCATTAAGTTTGTGGTAATTTGTTATAGCAGCCACAGGAATCTAATAGGGGATGCCTCCAAGAAAGAGGTGCTCCCACAGGGTGAGCAGACTGAGAATATTCAGAAAGCAACAAAAATGCTATACTTCTTTGGTAGAGCATGAAGTTCCAAGGGACTGGGAACTCGGGTGAATCACCATTGAGCCCACAAAGCCCAACTACCCTTTTCCCAGGCTTGGGCTCTGGAGTTAGAGCTGGCTTTGAATTCTAGCTCTAAAATTTACTTAACTGAAGGATTTGAGACAAGTTACTTAACTTCTCAAACCTCAGTGTCCTCATGTGTAAAATGGGGATGATAATAATAACACTCATTGCACAGTGCTGCTGTGAAGGTTACCTAATAATATATGTAAAGTGCTTACATAGGTCTTGACAAATACAAAAGGTTCACAACATGTTGGCCCTTTTCTTAATGTCTAGGGCGGTCCCAGAGTGTCCTATTATGTTCCTGTGAGACAAAAACGTACAGGGGCAAAAAGGTAAAGGGGAATGAGCTGGCTGAGGGCTAGGCTTAGGGTCTGGCAGCCATTTTGCATTCTCAAAAGTTTATGATCTTCAAATGTATTATTACTGGCCTAGAGGTCTGGATTCCCGATCATTTTCCATGGACAAAAGAAAGAAAGAAAAAAAAACTAACACCAACATGAAACTGAACAAATGAAGATATTTTAAAAGATCCAATATAAATTTTTAAAAACTCTTTTAAAAATATAATAGCAACTATTTACTGTTTACAACATGCCAAACCCTTGTACCAGATTATTTAATTCTCCCTAAAACCCAAAAAGTAGGTACTATCAACCTTATTCTACAGTTAAGATTCAGAGAACTTAAATAACTCTCCCTAGGTGACACAACTAGCAAATATCTCCCAATGACTTGCTGTACTTCTTGTGTCTTCATTGTCATCATGGGTACTGCTTCTGAAGTCTGGAAACAGCCTACACAAGTACTAGACTTAGATATTTTATCAAAAAGATATTATCTTCATTATAAAAGTTAAGAGTTAAAACAAGCTGGAGTGTAGTGGTTCATACCTGTAACCCCAGCATTCTGGGGGGCTGAGGTGAAAGGATCACTTAAACCACAGATTTTGAGGCCAACCTGGGCAATATAGGGAGACCTCATCTCTACAAAAAAAAAAAAAAAAAAAAAAGTAACCAGGCATGGGGTACATGCCGACGGTCCTAGCTGCTTGGGAGGCTGAAGTGGGAGGATCACTTGGGCTTGAGAGGTCAAAGCTGGAGTGAGCCATGACTGTGCCACTGTACTCCAGCCTGGGCAGTACATTGAGATTCTGTCTAAACAAACAAAAAGAGCTAAAACAAAATTTTTGACTTCATGACACTCATTTGAATTTCCTATTTAACAAAATCCTGTTTCTATACCTGTAGAACAGACTTTAGTTAGAAGAGGTTACCAACCAGATAGTGGAAATATTTTTTATTATTCTTGAAATAAACATTCTAAATGACCCATGGTACTAAGTAAATCTACCTCATAAATGGTTCTAAACATTTCTTTTTCTACCAAGTGAAACTTCTGAATGAGATGTATGTAATTATACATGTTTTAAAAAGCAAAATTACAGGTATAAAACTATCTGAAGACCTGAAAGACTACAGCAGGGCATAGCAGTGCAAATGCTATTTCCTCTGTCCTCCCTGATTCCACAGCCTTCCATTGCACTTACAGCACAGGTCACATTCTGGCTTGTTTTCTAGGTTTCTGGCTGCCCCTTAGTACTATGCTCAAAGGCCTGCACATAATAATTGCTTAATAAACATTTATTACGTGGAACAGGGAAAGTTATCTCCTGGATCACCCCAACTGAAAAGTAGTAATTTCATCAGCCAGTCTTGGAATCACAGGTTAACTGGCTTAAAAATTAATCAGAGGTTCATCAACAATATTGACAGCCAATTCCAGAGCCAACATCACAAACACAAAGTCTGTCCTGCTGAACCTCCTGAAACTACTAGGGAAAAAGGAAAACCTATCAAGGCAAATAATCCAAGCACGTACCACTTTGATCTGAAAAGAAACATCATCATTTCACCTTTTCCTTAAAAATCGTTTTCTAATAAAGGGCTGGCAGCAAACAAACATCTCTTCTACACATTTCACTGATGGATAGATGTCTCTGAAGCTTGAGGTCATGCATCCCCAGAAAGGAAAACAAAGATAGGTGTCATTTTCACTGAGACCTATGGAGACCTCCCTCAAAAGTCTTCACCATCTGGGAAAAATGACAGGCTCCCAAGTGCAGGCAGTGAGTCATACTGCTACTTGGATTTTCAAACAGGTCATTTGAAATTTAGGACAAGTTGGAAATTAATTATCAAGCTTTGCAGTCCTTTAGTGCAACTGAATTAACTTTGTGGAAAGCTTAGAATAGTATGTTGAGATTTCAGCTGGTGAGAAACACTCTTTTTCTCGGAGCTTAGTTTTCCTTACATCAGGGGCCACAGACTCAGATGCCTAAAGGAGACAGTGAGAAAAGAAAGGAGCAAAGGCCTTGGCTAGATATAGAGTCACAGAATGACAAGGACTGTAGCAAACAAGTCAACCTGCACATATTTAAAATTCACCTGCAGCCCACTATTGGCATGCAATGGTGGGTGCCCCGTGTTACCAGACGACCCTATTTTTCAAGAGCTAGAAATCCATCAGATTTTTATGTTAAATCTTCCAATTTTTAAGTGCTGACAGCTAATTTAACATTAAAAATATATATATTGCATTCCTCATCTATCATGGTCAAAAAAAAAAAAGAAATTAAAAAAAAATTATATATATATATATATAGCAGACCAACAAAACATGTCTCTGGGCTGAATCTGACTCCCTTGCTACCAATTTTATCTACATATATATCCTAATGCTGATCCTATAATGATCACAAATCTTAACTATCAGATCCAGCAAACATGCAGATGAAGTTGCAGCTCATTTAAACATACTTTGTAACTAAGATATACTGGTAAATGTTTAACAATCAGCTCTCTGAAACTAAAAGCCCTAGTTTATAGCATTTACTAATTTCCATGATATAATCTTCCCTGACCATAACCAATTTCAAGCCACCAATGTGATGTCAATACACATAATTGGGAAGAGGTTCATACACGGACTCTTTTAAGCCAGTAGGTGCTGGCTCTAGCATCCCTCTGCTTGTAACTCTCCTTAGCACTTTTGGAGAGTATGAGTTCTGCCAGTTTCTAAATCAATAGGTTAAATTTAAGCCACTCTTCAAACTTGAAAACAACAAAACTAAGCCTGCTGTAAGACTCAAACTCTGTGTAAATAATGGAAGCTAATCAAAGACTGTACAGAGCCCATCTACTAGACTTTAGGCAAGGAATCTATTACTATTACCTATTTCGCAGATAAAAGGCATCACTGTGGGTCAGTGGGTTAAGTTACCTACCTGTGTTCCCAAGACTAACAAGTAGGGGAGGAGATAAAGTAGAGAAAATTTTCAAACTACAACTCTGAAAAACTAGCATTGTTATTTCTAGTACCAAAGCTACTCAAGCAAGTAGGGGTACAGTGGGGTTCTCAAACTTAAAGTGCATCAGAATCACCTGGAAGGTTTGTTAAAATGCAGGTTGCTGGGGCCCAACCCCAGAATTTCTCATTGCATTTCTAGCAAAATCCCAGGTGATGCTGATGCTGCTGGTCCTGGGACCACACTTTGAGAACCACTGCTACAGAAGGAGCAGCACAGTATTTGGAGCTAAAGAGTTGGGAATGAGTTTATTTCCACAGCCTAGTACGGATATCAATAAAGTCACATACTCTCCCTCCCTGTAGCAAACAGGGCTGTTTTCAACAATCAAATGAGATGGTTGTGGAAAGTGTTTTGGAAACTTTAAAGTACTACACACAAGAGTTATAATTAGTATACCCACGAGAAAGAAAATAATCCAAGTTTTCTTATCCAAGCTCAAATGCATTTGGAAACATCATTTCCAAACTGAAGACTAATTTTTAGAGGAAATTCAGTAATTCCCTATATGCTAATATTAGAAAAAAATATAGGCTGGACATAGTAGCTCACACCTGTAATAGCAATGCTTTGTGAGGCCAAGGTAGGAGGATTAAGCCCAGGTGTTCAGTACCAGCTTGGGCAACACAGTGAGACCCTATCTCTACAAAAAAAATTTTTTTTTTAATTAGCCAGGCATCATGGCACATGCCTGTGGTCCCAACTACTCAGGAGGCTGAGGTAGAAGGGTCTCTTGAGCCTAAGAAGTCGAGGCTGCAGTGAGCCATGATTGCACCTCTGCCTCCAGCCTGGAATGAGACCCTGTCAGAAGGGAAGGGAAGGGGAAAAGGAAGGGGAAAGGAAAGGGGAAAGGAAAGAGGAAAAAAAGAGAAGACAAGAAAAGAAAGAGATGGTTCTTAGACACATGCATGCTCAGGATACAATTAAAAGGGCCTCCTATGAGCTATAGCCCAAACTTTCAAAAATAACTCAATAGCTAACTAAAGAAATGTAGTCAAAACTATCCCAAGAGGTTCCACATCTACTCCCAGGGAGCATTCTATGGATCTACCCAGGATCAGCTACATCACTCACCTATGGTTGAGAAATGAGTCACCAAATTGTATTTAGGAAATAAGTAAAATACTTATCTATATGATACTTTACACTTCCAAGGTGCTTTTGCTGACATTGGCTCCATAAATCAAATTGGAAGTGACAGAAAAGGTTATCTTACTAAACCAAGAACAATTTGCATATAAAATGGTTGATTCTGAATTACAAATTACACTCAGGGTTCTTTTCTTTTCACAAAGGAGACCTAACACAGAGCTGAGAGAAATGAATTTCAAACATCCCCTGTGACTGAGAAATATAACAAAACCTCAAAGATAGCTTTTTCCTCCCTCCATCAAATGATGAAAGGGACCATCTATGAATGGTCAAAAGTCTCAAGCCAGAATGAAATTGAGATTGATAGTGTCTATCAAATCTTATGCTCCTGCAATATCACAAATCAGTCCTCAGATTAATAACAGGGACCAAGGTAACAAATGTTCGTAAATGATGCTCTTAGGTTTAGATATTCCACAGATCCACAGGTATCCTACCCGCTCCTGATGACTTTTCCACCATGATACACTTTTTAAGACTGGTCCCTTGGAGATTTCTGGCATAAGGAAAGCCAATTCTTAAGTCCTCACATGTTGAAAAATGATGTGATGAAAGCAACTGGAAAATCCTTTCTGCTGCCCTAAATTTCATGTAAACCGAGTAAGACTGTTGTTATATGCTACTTGTTCAAAGGGTAGGTAATTTTTTTTTACTTTTAAAGTAACTAAAAGAGTTACTTCTGACTTCTAATCAATGTTAGCTTTGGACTGGACAAAACTCACAAGTGTCTACAAGCATACTTCCAAGATATTGCAGGTTGAGTTCCAGACCACCTCAGTAAAGTGAATATTGCAATAAAGCAAGTCACGTGAGTTCTTTGGTTTCTTAGTGCACATAAAAGTTGTTTACGCTGCCAGGTGTGATGGCTCACGCCTGTAATCCCAGCACTTTGGGAGGCTAAGGCAGGCGGATCACTTGAAGTCAGGAGTTCAAGACAAGCCTGGCCAACATGGTGAGACCCCCATTTCTACTAAAAATACAAAAATTAGCCGGGCGTGGTCACAATGTGCCCGTAATTCCAGCTACTTGGGAGGCTGAGGTAGGAAAATCACTTGAACCCAGGAGGCAGATGTTACAATGAGTTGAGACCGTGCCACTGCACTCCAGCCTGGGCAATAGAGTGAAACTCTATCTCAAACAAAAAAAAGTTGTTTACATTATACTGTAGTCTATCAAGTGTGCAATAGCATTATGTTTAAAAAAAACAATGTACATGCCTGAATTTTAAAATATTGCTAAAAATGCTAATCATGTGAGTCTTCAGATTAGTCATCTGAGCCTTCAGATTAGTAATCTTTTTGCTAGTGGAGGGTCGTGCTTCAATGTTAAGAGCTGTTGACTAATCAAAGCAGGGTTTGCTGAGGGTTGGGGTGGTTGTGGAAAGTTCTTAAAATAAGAAAAAAATGAAGTTTGCTGCATTGGTTGATATCACCATAGCATGAGATTCTGTTTGAGGGCATTTTACTCACTGCAGAACTTCTTTCAAATTGAAGTCCATCCTCTCAAACCCTGCCAAGCTTTATCAACTAAGTTTATGTAATATTCTAAATCCTTTGTTGTCATTTCAACAATGTTCACAGTATCTTCACCAGGAGGAGATTTCACCTCAAGAAACCATTTTCTTTGCTCATCCGTAAGAGGCAACTCTTCATTTGTTCAAGTTTTATCATGAGATTGTAGCAATTCGGTCATATTTTCAAGCTCCACTTCTAATTCTAGTTCTCTTGCTAGTTCTGTAATATCTGCAGTTACTTTCTTCACTGACATCTTGAACTCTTTCCCTGAGGCTGAAATTCACTTCTTCCAAACTCCTTCTAATGCTATTTTACTCTCCACCTTGAATCTCAAATGTTCTTAATGACATCTAGAATAATGAATCCTTTCCAGAGGTTTTTAATTGACTTTGCTCATATCCATCAAAGGAATCATTATCTATGGCAGCTAAAGCCTATGAAAATTATTTCTTTAAAGAAAAAGTATTTCTTAAATAATAAAACTTGAACCTTAAAATTATTCCTTGATTTATGGGCTGCAGAATGGATTTTGTATTAATAAGCATGAAAACAATCTCCTTTTACATCTCCATTAGAACTCCTGGGTGACTGTTTGCATTGACAATGAGCAGTAAAATTTTGAAAAGAATTTTTATTTTGAGCAATAGGTCTAAATAGTGGGCTTAAATATTCAGTAAACAATGCTATAAATAGATGTACTATCATCCATACCTTATTGTTATATTCATAAAGCACAGGCAGAGTAGATTTAGCATAATTCTTAAGGGCCCTAGGATTTTCAGAATGGTCAGTAAGCATTGGCTTCAACTTCAAGTCACCAGCTGCACTTAACAAGAGAGTTACCCTGTCCCTTTAAGCTTTGAAGCCAGACATTGACTTCTCTTCTCTACTATGAAAGTCCTAGGTGGCCTTTTCTTCTAAAACAATATGAGGCTGCTTCATCTACACTGGAAATCTGTTGTTTAATGCAGTCACCTTCATCAGTGATTTTAACTGTATTTCCTGGCTGGCTTGCTGCAGCTTCTACACTGCACTTAGTATTTTACCTTGCACTTTTATGTTATGGACATAGATAGCTTCTTTCCTTAAACCTCACAAACCAACAACCTCTGCTACCTTCCCACTTTTCTTTTCATGTTTTTTTAAGACAGGGTATCACTCTGTCACCCAGGCTGGAGTGTAGGGGCACAATCATAGCTCACTGCAACCTCTGCCTCCTGGGCTCAAGCGATCCTCCTATCTCAGCCTCCTTAGTTGCTGGGACTACAAGGGTGCACCACCACATCTGGCTAATTTTTGTATTTTGTGTAAAGACGGGGTTTCACTATGTTGTCCGGGCTGGTCTCGAATTTCTGGGTTCAAGAGATCCACCCACCTTAGCCTCCCAAAGTGATGGGATTACAGGCATGAGCGACAGGACCCTACCTACCTTTCAACTTTTCTTCTGCACCTTCCTCACCTCTCTCAGACTCTAGAGACTTGAAGAGTTGGGGCTTTGCTCTGAATTAGACTTTGGCTTAGGGGAATGTTGTGGCTGGTTTGATCTTTAATCCAGAGGACTAAAAGTCTGTATCAGCCGTAAGTCTGTTTTTCTTTCTTATTATTTGTATGTTCACTGGAGTAGCACTTTTAATTTCCTTCAAGAACTTTTCCTTTGCATTCACAACTTGGCTATTTGGCACAAGAAGTCTAGGCTTTGGCCTGTCTCGGTTTTCAGCATGCCTTTTTCACTAAGTGTAATGATTTCCAGCTTTTGATTTAAAGTGTGGTACATGGGACTCTTCCTTTCACTTGGATATTTAGAGGCCAATTAGGGCAATAGTAAGACTATTAATTGGCCTAATTTCAATATTACTGTGTCTCAGGGAATTAGGGAGGCCTGAGGTAGGGAGAGAGATAGGGGGACAGCCAGTCAGTGGAGCAGTCAGAACACACATAACATTTATCAATTAAGTTTGCCATCTTGTATGGGCATAATGTGATGCCCCAAAACAATTACAATAGTGACATCACAGATCCCTGATCACACAGATCACCATAACAGATACAATAATAATTAAAAAGTTTAAAATACAGCAAGAATTACCTAAGTGTGACATAGACGAATGTGAGCACATGCCATTGGAAAAATGGTGCCACTAGACTTGTTTGTGCAGGGTTGCCACAAACCTTCAATTTATTAAAAAAAAAAAAATGCAGTATCTGTGAAATGCAAAAACTGAAGCATAATAAAGCAAAAGGCAATACAACAAGGTATGCCTGTGTTGTAATGAATATGGGCAGAATTGATGACTTTTTAAAAATAAATTTTTTGATGTTAAAAATACCTTGCATTCTTGAGAATACAGTTGTTGAAGTTAGGATGTGAAGTTGTGAATAAACATACTAGAATCAGTGCATAAAATATTCTGCTTGGTTATTTAAAGCAAAATCTACAGAACAGAGACACTGAGAATAAACATAAAATTCACTGAAAGCTACAGAGCCTTAGTGAACAGCCATACAGAGTTCTCCATCTTGAAAGCCACTTTTTAAATAGTGGGAATTCCTCATTGGCTTATCAACATCTTAGTCTATGTGAAGTTAGGCTAAGTTTTTCTTTTGTGTTCCATTTTGATAAATCATTGATTTTGAAGGCTAATTTTTGCCAGTCAAAAATTTGGTTTTGACAGTGATCCTAAAATGTTAAAAAAGAAAAGAAAGGAAATAAGGAGGGGAGAATGGTGGGAAGAAAAAAAGAAGGAAAGAAAAAGGAGGAACAAAGTGCAGGTCTGTTCAATTGAGAGTATTCTACACAGGGTCTAATGACTGTCTCATGATTTATTGTTCTTTCTTATACAATTTAAATCACACAAATGGATTTTTCAAACTCCTATCTGGAAAGTTATGTTATACCAAAAACAGTGATTTTATACAATAACAATAATAGGACTTTATAGATATATAGATGCACTGCTATATGATTTGTCAAACTGTTTAATATATACAGTAGTATATACTGATCCTTTACAATTAAGTTAGCATCTTTGATTTTCTAGTCTAGAAATGAGAACAGCTTAGATGATTAGGACACTAAGGGTTTTAGCACTCACCGCTCCATCTGCCTAATACATTCGTTCTTTGCATGATTTGCTGTCTTTCTTCTTCAGGTCTCTGCTCCAACATTACCTAGTCACACAAAGACCCTGCCAGCACTCCCTATCTTCATCCTGCTTTCCCACCTCCATTCATAGCAATTATCACCATCTGACACATTCTATGTTCACTATTTTTTTCTTCTTTGAGATAGAGTCTCACTCTGTTGCCCAGGCTGGAGTGCAATGGCACGATCTTGGCTCACTGCAACCTCAGCCTTCCTGGTTCAAGTGATTCTCGTGCCTCAGCCTCCTGAGTAGCTTGCATTGCAGGCATGTGCTATCACACCTGGCTGATTTTTGTATTTTTAGTAGAGACAGGGTTACACCATGTTGGCCAGGCTGGTTTCAAATTCCTGGCCTCAAGGAATCCACCCACCTCAGTCTCCCAAAGTGCTTGGATTATAAGCCTGAGTCCTTGCACTCAGCTTTATATCCACTTTTTAATTTGATTATGGACTGTCTTCCTCCACTAGAATACAAGTTCATAGTGAGCAGGGGCTTTATTGTGTTCATCACAGTACTCGGCACATTGAAAGTGCATAAAAAAAGTATTTGTTGAGTGAGTGAATGAATGCTTAGGAAGGAGGATGATAATACCTATTCATCCTCATAAACTTAGGAAAGATTCAGGCACATCACTGACATAATGTCAAACGGGCTATAGGAGGCAGTTTATCTTTTTCAATTCTGTCTTCACTTTGGCTAAGACTCAGCCTGAATACAGAAGGCAGTCCATAGACTCTTCTTTCACAGATGGATGCCCCACCTGATCAGGCTGTTTAGCAAATGCTATAGATTTGCTCCCTGCTCCAGTCTATTATTTAGGCTCCAACAGCCTGTCCACAGGAGGAGAGGCTTCTTTATCTTGGTAGTAATGAGATGTGACTTTTTTCAGCTTAGAACCTTGAGAAATACACCTGCTCTTGGCTAACACATATTGAGTAACTTTATCCCAGGACATATATTACCCCAGGGGAGAGATGGAGGCATTGACAGAGGTTGCATAAATCCTCTGGGTCACCTTGGTTCACTTCAGATAGGGTGTCCTTGAGGGACCTGAGGAGCTCAGAGCAATGAGAGTGGATCAGCATTTCCTTCTGAATCAGAATTGAGTCTAAGCCCATGGATCTCAAACTTCTCATTTTTAAAGCTCTTTGATCATAAACCCTTTTGGTGAGATAAAGATCCCATGGGTCATTTCAGTAAGCGGCAAGTCAAACTCTACTGCTGGGTAGTAGGAGGGGACATAGGAGAAAAAAAATAAAACCTGAAGATAATTGATTATTTTCACTTAGGATAATATTCTAGGACTCTGTTGCCAGCTCTTTTTTTTTTTTTTTTTAAAGACAGGGTTTCACCATATTGGCTGGGCTGATCTCGAACTCCTGACCTCAGGTGATCCACCCACCTCCACCTCCCAAAGTGCTGGGATTACAGGCATGAGCCACCACGCCTGGCCTGTTGCCAGCTCTTATAGAAACTTACTATAATCAGTGAGGTAAATGGGGTTACTTTTGATGGCACAAGAAAAATTTGCATTTATAGCTTTATTAAATACCATGAATGTGCACTGATTCATTAATGTATTCATTAATGACAGACTTTATATCAAGACTGGATTACATTAGTTCTGCACAAAATGCTGGTAATTTGTATTACAGGCTTTGAGAATATGTATTTTATGACTTACCTCACTATATGTTCAACTTTGTAGTAAGACTAATCCTAAAATCTCCCAACCCTTCCTTCTTCTATGTTCAATCACTTTTGCTTATCTGGGTCCCTTTCCTTTCCAAGATATAGCCACATCTGTTGTTTCATTTTCTTCTCCCTTTATTCTATAAAAAAAGACTACACAGTACAGAGATTATTGTATTGACTGTAGAAAATGAAGAAATTGGAATGCACAGATGTTAAGGGAATGCTAAATAAGGAGAAACGTTGGACTGCATGTTACTTATTCGTATCTCCCATTTAGCTTCAGTTGTTAAATCTAAATGAGCAATGCACAGTTGGTATATACGCCCAGTCAGGATACAGCATTATCCCATAGAACTATACTCCCTAAAAGGTATTCATTAATGAAGGAATTTACTGATAAATAACATTAAATATTTCATTTTTGTTGGTGAGCAAAACTTCTGAATGGCATTCATATGCGGAAAAAAGACACTTGAGAGCAAATCGGTAGACAGAAGTAATCATCTTTGGTAGGATTCATAGAAAGCCTTCCCATGGATCTCTGTATATGCATAAAATTGGCGTCATGATTATATAGTAAGAGTCTGTGGACAATTCTAACTGAAATACTTCAGAAGGGATTTTAGCATCTTGTCTTTAGCGTATTACACAGCAGTAATTGTAATAGAAATGATGATGATGATAACTATATTGAGCACTTACGAAGTGCCAGGTACATATTATCTCATTTAATCCAACATGTAACAACCCTATGAGGTAGGAGCTGGTTTTATTCTCATATGGGTGAGAAAACTGAGGCACAGAGAGGTGACATAAGCTTGTCCAAAGTCCCAAGGCTAGTTGTCTGGTTCTTAGGTATGAGTGGCCATGATTATGGACATGTGAGAGATTTTGCTGTTTTAAGAAAGACAAACCTGACCTACCATTCTGAAGTCCTCTTCGAACTTGAAAGCCCCGCCTCCCGTGGCACAGAGGGTGGTATGAAGGCTAGAGAAGTTCTTCTCGCTGCCCATCTGAATGAACCTGTGCATGGCACAGCTGGGAAAGCGGATGAAGTGCAGGTTCCCTTTGCGTCCACACATGGTCAGGTTTTTCAGCTCCAGGTGGACGTCTCGGATCCCAGTTTTCCCATAAGCAGTATTAGAAGTCAAATACTTCCGGATGCTCTTCAGGTTCTCCACCTCCTCTTGCTCCTCTTCGGCTGTAATATCCTTTGGTTCGAAGTAGACCAATTTAACCAGTGTTCCACCGATGTCCATGCCAAACCATGGGAATGCTAAAGGACAGAAGGAAAAGAGTGCTGCTGAGTGCTATGTGTGCACAGATGTGTTCAGCTTTTGAATATTAAATAAACAAATGCAGTGGTGTCATATCTACCTGAGCATTTGACATTCAGTTTATTTGAATTCAACTATATGTGCCTAAAAGGAGGCACAGACAGAGAAAATTTCACAACTGAAAGAGTGCCCATGGCTCTGCTCACACGCCACTGCACTCCACTCAGAATTGAGTGAGATGAGAAATAGGATTCTGCAGTTCCCTAAACCAGTCTCAATTCCCACATGCTTCCTAGGGCCTGAGTATCTCATCAAGCTGAGTGTTATTCTAATATTTAAAGATAGATATGTATTTTTGCATACATCCTGGCTCCCAATTGCTATTTTATCAAAATCTTCACCAAAGAAACTGATCTGCTTCAATCCTAAAGGAAAAACTGACCATGCCTGGATGTACCAAGAGATGGTATGTTGGTCTCTAACCTAGGGTGCTTTTCAATGATTCAATTTTTGCTTTATGAACTGACTTTATAAGATGCAATTCCACTGTTTTAATCTATACAATACATAGAAAGGGGAGAGAGAGAGAGGAAGTAAGACTATGAGAGATGATGAGCAGATATGAAATTCTAAAAAGAACAACTCATGTTATGTCTGATTTCTTTCTGCACTAAACAGAGACATCCTCTCTATCCCAAATAGCCTGCCCAGAAATTCTCAACCTGGCTGCCTTTTAGAATCAGCTGGGAGGCTTTTAATACTCAACTTCTGGCCTCCTCTTGCAAATATTCTGTTTAATTCAGGCATGGCATCCAGGCATGAATATTTTTAAAAAGTTCCCTAGTGGTTCCAACCTGCAGGCTTGGGAACTACTAAACCAGAGGAACCAAGGCCAGGTCTGAAACACAAAGGCATGCCTCTAGGTGAATGTATACTTAATGTGCTTGTGATGGTTATCTATAACAAAATGAATTTCCAGTGTGAGGATTTTTATTGTTATAAAAGGTCTTTATTTATTATTATTTTTGAGACAGTCTCGCTCTGTTGCTAGGTGCCAGGCTGGAATGCAGTGGCCCGATCTTGTCTCACTGCAACCTCTGCCTCCCGGGTTCAAGCAATTCTCCTGCCTCAGCCTCCCGAGTAGTTGGGACTACAGGTGCACGCCACCACGCCCAGCTAATTTTTGTATTTTAGTAGACACAGGGTTTCACTATGTCGGCCAGGATGGTCTTGATCTCTTGACCTTGTAATCCACCCGCCTCCCTTGGCCTTCCAAAGTGCTGTGATTACAGGCGTGAGCCACTGCGCCCGGCCAAAAGCTCTTTATTGTTAAGAGCTGACATGAACAGAGGTGAGCTACCTAAACAGTCTGACATTATAAAGAGACAGCCTGGATAGTTAATGCCATACTGTCAAATGCTCTGCAATGAACACAGAGCAAATCCAAATGGAAACCAAAGGTTGGAGTCTTCCTTTTTATTTCCCTCATAGAATCCATAGGCAAATCTGAAACTGTAAATATTAAAACTAAGTTTACGCCGGGTGTGGTGGCTCACACCTGTAATCCCAGTACTTTGGGAGGCCAAGGTGGGCGGATCACAAGGTCAAGAGATAGAGACTATCCTGGCCAACATGGTGAAATCCAGTCTCTATTAAAAATGCAAAAAAAAAAAAAAAAAATTAGCTGGATGTGGTGGCTTGCACCTGTAGTCCCAGCTGCTCGGGAGGATGAGGCAGGAGAATCGCTTGAACCTGGGAGGTGGAGGATGCAATGAGCCAAGATTGCACCATGAACTCCAGCCTGGAGATAAAGCAAGTGTCTGTCTGAAAACAAACTAAACAAAACCAACCAAACAAAAAACCTTTGAGTTTAAAGACTCAGGTGCAAAAATGGCTTCCTTCCAAGTTTCTTTTATTTCAGACCTAGAAAACATCCATATGAACCCTTGTCAAATTGTCCACATTGCCAGAAACATCAGTGGCCCCTACAGAAGGTCTTTTTTTCTAGGCACTCCTACTAGTACTTAGATTTCAATTCAGGAGGGCTGAGGGAGGAGTGCCTAGCAGGAAACCATTTCTGTAAACAAAATCTTCCCTCCTGTGCCTTACTATTGTTATTTTGGTTATGATCCAAGATAGCTGCTTCTCACTTGTTGAGTAGGAACTCTAGCATTATAGAAAAAAAAAATTCAGGGCCCTCAAAAGATTAAGAGCAACAAATTTCACTGAAAAGACCAAGTTAACAAATGTCCCGTTATCTTTGCAGAAGTTTACAAAGCACATTCTGCAACCAGTATAGATTGGGAAGCTGGCTTGTCCTAGCAGGAGATAAAATACTGGAAACTGGTCATCCCCATTTGCTGATTCAGCTCACAGATGAAGTCTGTTGGTTCATTCTCTAAAACTCACTGTCAGCATGGGCCAGAGTGTAGGAGCAGCATTTTTTAATAGGTAAAGCCCCAGATTGGGATTCGGAACATCTGCTTCCCTGAAGCAGCAGACAGTAGCTCACTGTTACTCCTTCCACCTCTTCGGATTTTAATTTCCTCATCTGTAAAAGGAATGGGTTGCATTAAAATGATCTCCAATTTCTTCCCTGCTATCAACTTTCCATGAATTCCTTAAGAAATACAAAAGACGGCCAGGTGTGGTGGCTCACGCCTGTAATCCCAGCACTTTGGGAGGCTGAGGTGGGCAAATCACAAGGTCAGGAGTCGTAGACCAGCCTGGGCAACATGGTGAAACCCTGTCTCTACTAAAATACAAAAAAAATTGCTGGGCATGGCAGCGTGTGCCTGTAGTCCCAGCTACTCGGGAGGCTGAGGCAGGAGAATTGCTTGAATCCGAGGCGGAGGTTGCAGTGAGCCAAGATCATGCCACTGCACTCCAGTCGGGCTGACAGAGTGAGACTCTGTCTTGAAAAAAAAAATACAAAAGAAAAATTGCAAGTACCCCTAGTTATAAAATCTGACCAGCCTTTTTCAGTGGAGTTTTAAACTCCCTGGAAATATACTATGGCATGTAAACAAGTGCCTTGGCTATGCAACCAGTGCTGCAACTACAATCCATTCTCATCAGAGCAGGGAACATGCCTACACTGGAGAGGATGGAGAAAGGGTATTTTGGAACATTGCTGGGAAATATTTTGAGGACATCTATTAAAATTAAAAGTACACATGCATTTTTAACTCAGCAAAACCCTCTCCTTGGCCATAAAAAAAGCATAAATATTCAAGGATAGGCATAAGAATGTTCCCTGCAGCATCCTTTACAGTGCCCAAATTAAAACACAAAAACAAAAGTAAGGCAAATGGGAAACAAGATGAGTGCCCTTTAACAGGTTGTTCAATAAAATGTATTACTTCCAAACTGTAGAATATTAGGCAGCTACTAAAAAGAGAGTGAGGCCAGGTGTGGTGACTCACGCCTGTAATCCCAGCACTTTTGAAAGCCAAGGCAGGCATATCACTTGAGTCCAGGAGTTCGAGACCTGCCTGGGCAACATGATGAAACCCCATCTCTACCAAAATACAAAAATTAGCCAGGCAGGAGGGATGGAGGCAGCAAACCACCTTGCCATGTATGTACCTATGCAACAATCCTGCATGATCTGCACATGTACTCCAGAACCTAAAGTACAATTTTTAAAAAAAATTAGCCAAGTATGGTGGTGCATGCCTGTAGTCCCAGCTACTTGGGAGGCTGAGGTGGGAGGACTGCATGATCTCGGGAGATGGAGATTGCAGCGAGCCAAGATTGCACCACTGCACTTCAGCCTGGGTGACAGAGTGAGACCCTTATCTCAAAAAAAAAGGAAAAAAAAAAAAAAAAGAGAGAGAGACAGAAATCTATTCCAGCAGGCTAGAAATATTTCCCCAATCTTCTGTTAATAAGAAAAGCAAGAGGTGCCTAGAAGTCTAAATAACTTTTTAAGCATATTTGGTTCAGGGAGAGGAAGGGAGGAAGGAAGGAAGGGAGAAGAGAAGGAAGGTAGGAAGCACAATTTCTAATATGTTGATGATTATATGAGCCTGCAGAAAAGGACAGAAGACCTCCAGTTGTTAATATTGATAGGGATGGCAGAATGAACAGGTTGTATAGGTGATGGCTAGAGATCCAGGAATGGGTATGGAGAAAATTCTACACCTAAAGCTTAAAGCTTTCAGTACATGCAGAAAAAAAAAAATTAGAATTCCGCAATAATGGAAAACAGGAGCTACATCAGCACAACAAGAACTGAACAAGCTGTGTAAACCCCAGAAAACAATCTAGTTCTGTACCAGAAATGCAGAATTTACCCAGTTACAGATACTATCAGACTTCTGAAAGGAAGAGCCCTCACATAACCTTTTATGTGGTTGGATGTTGGTAAATATAGGTAACTGAAAGGAGATCTCACCTTTAAAAACACTGTAGGTGACACCTGAACATTTTATAATCCATTCAGAACCCTGGTTCCTTCTTCCTGCTTCATCTCCTACTCATTTTGAAGCTATTTCAAAGTTTTTCTTGGCAACTCAACAAAACAATTGGAAAAAGTGTAGAGTTCTGAAATTTCAGGTAAATGTTCTATCAGTAGTTTGGGTTAAGGTAAGAGAGATAAGAATTATCTCATCTCTGGGGTTTTGCCATGTTGCCCAAGCTGGTCTTAAGCTTCTGGACTCAAGTGATCCACCCACTTCAGCCTCCCAAAGGAACTACGGTATTAATTTAAGTGGCAATAGAAATTGTTTTTCTTTACCTGTGCTTATTTCTTACCTTCATGAAAAATCTAATGCTCTTCTAGTCACATTTATTGCTTTTTCAGGACACTGTCTTATATTAAATGTACAATTTTATGCATCTTCCTAATATCAAGATCTGCCTAAACTTAAGCTTTCCATGCACAAGCTGTGGATAGAGACAGAGGGGAAGGAAGAACGTCCTAATGCAGCTGTGATCCATGACTCATGTTCTCTTTAATCCAGGATACCCAGATGCTTTGATCAGTTCAGCTGAACTACTAATAAGAGCTTATTCTGTGTTTGCCAAAGGAGTGATGTTGGTTTCAGATATAGGAAGTTCTTATTCACCCTTTACTCCTCCTTAAACCAGATGTCATTTAAAAATATTTCTAGAGTACTCACCGACAACATACAGCAGGAAACCAGGCTCAAACTTCACTAGAAGACTTTTAAAAACAAATAAACGGATCCACTCATTCAAAATGGTTTTCACTATGGTGAGGTGGGTATAAGCCAGAAACTGATGTTCATAAAACAAAGTGCTACAGATAAAATGGCTGTACATCTACCTTTGATCAACATATTTTAAAGAATAAAAAGAACTAATTCCTAGAGAAATTTCTGTATATGTGCATGAGGAGACATACACAAAAATGTTCACTGCAGCGATTTGTAATAATAAAGGGTAACAATCTAGATGTTCATCAATATGTAAATAAAATATGCCGTATTTATAGGATGGAATACTACACAGTTATAAGAATCAATTATATTTACATGCCTCAAAAGGAGAGCTGTTTGCCTGCAGTCCCAGCTTCTCAAGCAGCTGAGGCAGGAGGATCTCTTGAACCCAGGAGTTCAAGGTTGTAGTGTAGTATGACTATACCTATGAATAGCACCGCTGCACTCTGGCCTGGGTAGCATAGCGAAAATCCAACCCTTTTAAAAAAAAAAAGAACAACAAAAAAAAGACATGGTATCTTACTGGATAGGAACTCAAAAACAATGTTGAAGGAAAACTTCTTGAGTGGTGGACAAAGTTGATAGATACATTGTTATTTCCAGGCCAGAGCATTTGATTCCAGGCATGAGACCCTCCAGAGTTTTCCCTCTGCTACAGTGATTGGAAGCATTCCAGACAGTGGCTGATCTGTCAGCATAGGTCCTGAAGTGAGGACACAGCTAACGCACAATGAACACAGAGCATGAGCACAAAATAAACCTTTGTGTTTTTAAACCACTGAGATTTGGATGTTGTTTGTTACTGCAAAAGAACCTGGCCAATTTCGACTGATAAAGTGGAGTGCTGCTTTAACAACAACAAAATGTGGCGGTGGCTTACAAGCCAGGCAGCAGGGAGTGAGGAAATGGATTCTGGAGACTGGCAGAGTATCTGGTAAAACGATCATGTATGACAACTTAGAAGGTAGATACTACACCAAAAGAATGAGCAGGTCTAGTGAAAAAGTTTGAAAGTCTAATGTAGCATGTATTGATTACTATTGGCTGCATGTTAAAAGTTGTAATAAAAAAAAAAGAAAGAGAGATGAGCTCATAACTGACTGGTTTACAGATGAAAGAAAAGGAAATAGAGTCCATTATGTTGCACTTGTATGGCTGAAAAAGCAGTTGCTTCTTTTTCCCAACAGATAGAATGGCTACCACACCCACTGTTAACACTCTGAAAGGGTTAAGATGTCTCCAATAAAGATTTAGTTGATGTTGTGGCTTCTTGGTTAATTCTTTCAATTAAAATAGCTTAAGGAAAAACATGCTAAACTTGTAGCTCTCTCAACAAAGCCATTAAGTCAATAAATAAAGGCATGGAAGCAAAAACTCAAAGGCATAAGCAAATACAAGTATGCCTAGAAGGAATTGAGGGCTTGGCTCTTGGCATATAGAAATAAAATTAGAATAAAATAGATGAGAAACCAATTTTCTTTTGAAAAATAATTGTATTGCCAAATAAACTACCTCACACCTAAAACAGCTGGGAAAACTGTTCAAAACCTAAAAAACCTCTGGAGCACCCAACTCTCTAAAGTCAGGATGCAGCCGAGAAGGCTGCTCAGCCTCTAACATGGACATATTATTCTTCAGTGTTCATTTTAGATGCAATCAAAGAGTCTACTGGGGAAAAAAAGATAACTCCCAAGGGGTAGAGTCAAGGGCTGAAGAGAACAATGGACTGGGAAGGCCCTTCCAGGGAGAAGCATCAGGACCCTAAAGGACCCTTCTCCACCTGTAAGGCACGGGGCCCAGAGGAAATTCAGAATTGCTTCAGCATTTTAGAATGACTTAGCATCAGTGACTGCTGGGTATCTCGCATTCACCCACTTTCTGAATGGTAATGTAGGATTCAGTTTTCCTATCTTTGTTTCACAATTAAATACTAATATACAATGTGAAGAGCAGATAATTTGCCACTTTTAGTTCAGAAGTCTCTAGATCAAGAGGAAACACATCCAGAGTTGATGTAGAAATGACTTTATATCATCCCTTGAGCAAGACTGTGCTGGGCGAGACTTTGGGGCAGTCTCCTTTGGGGAAGGAATGAATGTATTTTGCCTGTAAGAGGGAGAGTGAGACAAATATCTGGTAACTAGAAGAGCAAACTGTCACTAGTGCGGCTGGCCAAATATTTCTGGTCTCCTCCTTCCAGGCCCATGGGGTCAGAATGCAACTCTTGGCCATTTTATATGTGAGCTGGGCAATGTTCCTAACCTAGCTGGTAAGTTGTGAATGGAAATGACGTATGTCACCTTCAGGCAAGAGTACTTCTGGCTAATGTGAGACCCTTCCAGATTCTGTTACCTTAACCAGCAAAATTTAAGACAAATTGCTCTACATCTGGGTCTCAAAGATGAGTCAGAATGGAGCTTCTAGCCACCTCTCAATGAACTTGTGCTGTAAGACATAAACTTTTGTTGTTTTAAGCCACAGAGATTCAAGGAGTATTTGTTACTGCAGAATAACCTTGCCTATACTGACTAATATATCACTACGTCAGAATCTTTGGCCATTTTTAAAGCTGAAAAAAACTCCTTCTCTGGCAGAACTAGATACAGAAACTGTCATTATCACAGATAAACATGTGGTAGCTGAGTGTTAATAAAAAGTATATAGGTCCTCTTATATTTATTTCTGTCTAAATATTTCTCAAAATACAAACCAAGATTGTCAATCTGGTAGTAGTTAAAACTGTGAAGTAAATCTGCATTCCAAATACTGTGGCAGAAACATTTTAAAACTTTATTGGTAGTTGATGTTTTAAAACAAAGGCTATTTCTTGAAGGCTTTTTTTCAGAATTCTAGAATAGTCCCTGGGGGTCATATATGCTTCCTGCAGTAGCTATCAAGGGTACACAGTGAACTCCAAATAATCTAAATGAGCAAAGACCTGAGGTGAAAAAAATAAAAAAGATTTCCTATCAATTGGCTGGGTGCAGTGGCTCACACCTCTAAACCCAGCACTTTGGGAGGCTGAGGTTGGCGGATCACCTGAGGTCAGGAGTTCGAGACCAGCCTGGCCAACATGGTGAAACCCCATCTCTAAAAAAAAAAAAAAAGATTTCCTATCAATTGAGGAAACAATTTAAAAAAGCTAAGGGAGCTTGGCATGAGAAAATCAACCTCCTCTTGGTTTCACAGTATAAACTAAAAGTAAAATCCAAGTTTCTTTATAACCAGCTGCAGAGCTTTAAAAAGTATTCCTGGTGAGGGACAAGTGTTCCCAATGAGTGTTGCTGGGAGGCACAGGTGTTCCTGGCGAGTGTTCCTGGTGAGATTCCCTAATGCCAATGTCTTCCTGAATGTAAATCAGGCACCTGAGGGCTCAAGATGAGCTTCTGTGGGCATGGATCTGACTCAGTAGCCAGTTGCTGCCATAGAGAGTAACAATTCTCTCAAGGTTCCACCAAGTTGCAATTAGGTGTAATTACTGTGAATAGGGAGCAGCAGGACTGAAATTTCTTTTTCCAATATTTGTAAAGATTTGTTAAGCAAACCAACAGGGGGAAAAAGATGTTTAAGGACCATGTAATCAACAGAAAAAACGCTTTAAAGCACTTCAAAGATATTTTACACTAAATGAATTTTAATTATGTTCAAGTTGCCTAAGGACGTCCACAAGTTAAAAAAAAATCCTTGTTAAATCCAAATGTGTAATAAATTATCTCTTTAAAAATGTCCTATCTCTGAGGACTAACCTCCCTTTTACTATGTGCAAATTGGTTGATAGCATAACATAATTCTTGGATAATATATTCACAGAAACATTTCATGTTAAGAGGTAGAAGGAACCTTAGGTTGAGTCCAACATCCTGTTTACAAATAAGAAAACTGAGACTTAGAAAGATCAAAGAATTGTCCAAGGTTAGTCACAACAGGTATCCGAGCCATTTTCAGTCTCATGAACCAATAAATCGCCATTTTGGTAGGCTGGTCTGAGGTTAGGTGTCTGTTGCTTACAATTGAGAATGTCCCAACAGTCAGTGTGGGCAAGTTTCTTACTTGAGCCATTTGCTACTCTTATTTTTACCTTTCGGGGGATAGAGTCTCATTCTGTTGCCCAGGTTGGAGTGCTGTGGTGCGATCTTGGCTCACTGCAACCTCAACCTCCTGTGTTCAAGCAATTCTCCTGTCTCAGCCTCCTTAGTAGCTGGGATTACAGGGGTGTGCCACCATGCTCAGCTAATTTTTGCAGTTTTAGTAGAGATGGGATTTTGCCATGTTGGCCAGGCTGGTCTTAAACTCCTGACCTCAAGTGATCTGCCCACCTTGGCCTCCCAAAGTGCTGGGATTA